>JACYXH010000103.1:595000-687500 GCA_026745465.1 Lota lota | reverse complement strand
ATTGACAGTATTGTGGCAACACACTATAAACACAAATTGTTTACTGTAGATCAAGCATCAAGCTAGCTTTAAGCACAAGCTTTAAGACAAAACAATAAAGAAAAGTAATTCACGAAATGTCTTATCACAAAGACCAAAGTGCCATAATGCCATTGTTTACATTGGTGGCAGGCGCGTGCATGCTAAATGCTCTTCAGTAGAATCGGTGCAAGGAAGTAATTTTGACTAATTATATTGGTTGCAAAAGTTTTAGTAAAGCCAGGAGAGATGGCTACAATGGTTTGATCCCCTAGACCGGTGATTTTACACTTCTTATGTTAAGAAAATGAAGTCAAGAAATGCTTCTGCCAAAATCCTCACTTAAACACAAACACTGTATCATTGATATGATTGACATCTTGAATGGATGTGACTTCCGTGCTCAAAGCACATTGATTCCTCCAGTAGTAAGACAGTGTGTAGACTGTGTGTGCCCTGTGCCCTTTACAATGCCCATCCCTGCTGCTCAGCTCCTTCTAAAGGCCGGTTTAACACACAAAGCAGGGTAGGCTTTGTGAGTGAGCACACCAACAAACAGATGACCTGCAGGCTCAGGCCAGATCAGAGGCAACACACACACACACACACACACACACACACACACCAACGGACTTGCTCAATAAGCTGATAGTGCAGCTGAAGCCTTCTCCAGCTATCCGCTGCTGATGACTTTACAGCCCGTAATTCAGGGACAGTTTGTTTTAGAGCTTAGATGATCAAATATGTCTTGTTTGAGCTGAATGTCACCGCAGCATTCAATGTTTATTTTATGATATTTCTTTTGTTGCGTGAAATGTCACGGTGTATTGATCTCTTTATCTATAACCGTAGAAATGATAGTAGACTGGGATAGTAAACAGCTAACAAAGGAGTCGTGCGTGCCATATCGGCTCCCGGGGAAATACCCCCTCATTTCAAGCAGAGCGTATTCAAAGCAACGCATCCATTGCAAGTTTCAAAACAATAGTGGCCGATATTACAGTACCGTGGTGATGTGTGTAGTTTTGGTTGACAACACTGAAATTCCTAACGCAGGTGTGCATGCAGAAAACCCCTCGGCTTTTCACAACATTTGCACTGGACCCCTGGAAGCTGTAGTTGCATCACAAGCAGCGATATACGGCCTTTATGTAACATCCTGGTCCTGATTATATTGTTTTTCTTGTGAAGTGGGTCAAACATACAGGTGTGCCAAGGCCAACTCGCCAGGTGACATAAACTCTACGTGTCCCCAGAGAGGGTTACATATTTTTCATATTTTTCATTTTTTTACCTCAGGCCGAGGTCAGCTTTGAGAATAACAGCAAAGCATAATGATTCCTCCCCATGGTCTGCAGACGGAGCAGAGGAAAGCGCTATGGGCCACACACCATTAAACAGATGGAGATTGAGAGGGGGGAGAGAGAGAGAGAGAGAGAGAGAGAGAGAGAGAGAGAGAGAGCTTCCTGCATTCATAAAACAAAGCTGTGAGGCCACAAAAAACGCATACACATTGTATTTTAATCTGCTTCTTGTTTTCTTTTTTTTCTTCTTCTTCTTGGGACCTACCGTGCAGAGCCACACAGCGCGGTGATGCGATGTGCCACATGGGGGGGGGGCCCCGGGGCGAGGAACACCAAGAAACCATCAAGTCTGGCGGTCGGAGCGAGAGAAGGGGTTGTGATTGGTTTGGTTTACGTTGAAATTAAGGCAGAGAAAGGAGAAACTGATGTTTACATTGGAGATAGACGAGTGCTCTGTGTTTCCGTCCACACCCCAGGGACAAAACCCCCAAGTGGAAGAGTTATGAAATATACATCTCGTAATTGAACGAGAGAAATGTGAAACAGAAGTTGTTCGTTTGGAATACAGAATGATTTAAATGCTTTAAAGGACAGCCTCAAGGGCAGCTTTGTGGATGGGTCCTCGGCGCATGTGCTGCATCTGAAATTTTTTATTTTCATCATAATGTGCATAAGAACAAAAGCAGCCCAGCATGACAGCTCCGTAGGAACCAGAGAAACTCAACCGTTGAAGTCGTTCATTAAAACATCTGTGACTTGTGACCACTGCCGGTAATACAAAGTAAATAGCGAAGCAGCTGTTAGATGAACTACATGGTGATGAGAAAATGTCTCTCTGATAAAAAAGAAAGGCTGTTCTGAAAACAGTAAAATGGGATGTGAAAACAATGCAAACCTGACAAACCCTGTATTCTTGGCAAAGCCATTCCGACATTTTGTTCCAACAAAGCATATTAGCGTGTCTGGAATTCCTAATTATTGTCTGATTTTAGGAATTGCCTGGTGGAGCAGGGAGGGATGGAAGGTGTAAGGATATAGGGAAGAAAGGAAGGATTTGATATAACCTCTTAAAGGTGTACATTTAAATACAAAAATCGAAGGTGTTTGGTACTTTTGACGGAGCTTGGCAGATGCATATGCACACAGATAAATTGACTGACTGCCTCCAAAAGTTCTCAATGCAATAGTGGCCAATATTACAGTATAGTGGTCATGTGTGTTGTTGTGAAACCCTCTGCCTTTCACAACGACATCACTGGATCCCTGGAAGCTCTCAGAGAGTTACATCACAAGCAGCGATATATGGCCATTTATGTAACATCCTGGTGCTGATTTCATTGTCTTGTCTTGTGAAGTGGGTCAAACTTACAGGAGTGCCATGGCCACCCCGCCAGGTGACATAAACTCTACGAGTCCCTTTTTTTTCTAGAGCTTGGCAGGTGCATGTGCACACATTGACTAACTGCCTCCAAAGGTTTTCAAAGTCTAGTACTGATTGTGCACAGACACACATGTGTGAGAGAGAGATTGTGCGTGCCATTGCGAATACCCTAGCATGCTTTGCCACCTCTAATTAACTTAGTGGAGGTGTGTAGTTGACAGCATAATCATCTTGTGGCTAACCTGTTCATACACACACACACACAGGCACACAGGCACACACACACACGCATACACACACACAAAAACGCATACACACACGTGCATGCACGCACTGGTCGACGAACCCTTTGTGAACTTTAGGAGAGTCTTCACTCCATGGTGCACTCCAGCCCATTGGTGTGTGTGTGTGTGTCTGTGTGTGTGCGTGTGCGTGTGCATGTGCATGTGCTTGAGTGCGTGTGTGCGTGGGTGTGCGTGCACGGGTGTGCTTGTGTGTATGCGTGGGTGTGTACATGTGTGTGTGCGTGTCTGTGCATGTGCATGTGTGCACATTATTATGTCTGATGTAACTATAGCAGCTCAGGTGCAAACAGAGGACAGCATACCTGCCAGAGGTGGCAACCCCAGGCACTGGGAGCCAAGGAAATTAATTTACAATGACTTTACTTATAACTAATTAATAAACAAATTAACTTAAACTTAAACAACGCTGTTTAGTCATTTCACTACAGTATTCCACCAGTCCCATTCTCAATGTATTGACTTGTCATATAAACAAACTCCTCAAAATCAGCAATTGCTATGAGGTAAAACACAAAGCAAAGGAGAGGAATTAGTCTTTACAACAAAATGGGAGGACAATCTTGATCATATGGACATTGTTTTTGTTCTTTCAAGAATAAGCAAACGCTCTCCTGTGTTGTTTGTGGAAAGCTTTGTCAGAATGTTTGTTTGGTGTGTTTAACTATGAGTAAACTATTACAACATACGCATGTATTAGCCTGACTTTCCAGCTCTAACTACAGATTTCCCAGTGATGACAGCATCATGACTGCTTCACCAGGCGAAGACAAACAAACTTCAGTGAAACATACAAAAACAATTACATTACATAAGATATCTTTTAATGTGTTCATCTTCCGAGTATCGCCTGCATCCTTTTCTACAAAGCGAAATTAATTGGAACGATTTAGGTCACAGTAAATCTCAGCGTGCCAATTATTAAGAGGAGGAGTCCCGTGGAAAAATGTGACACTGCGTGTTAACATCTTCCACTAATCCCATCAAACGACAAAAGTATAGTCCAGGGCAATCCACTAGCAAACAAAAAAAGATCTGTCGTTGTTTACCACAAGTCAATTGAAGCGTTGGCTTGTGAAAAAAAAATAGGAGATAAAAACAAGAAAGGAAAACAGTGATTAAAAATAAACGCTGGAAATATTTTGAAGACACCGATGTTTGCAAAAGTGTTTATGATGTGGTAACCGATTCTGTCGTCTGTCAATGCCGTCATCCAGTCCTATATTTATATAGAGAGCAAAGGAACCATCAGAAAGTCTATAATAGAAAACTGCAATATGAGTATAAGAAAGGTTCTTACAATTAGCACTGTATATTATGTAAAGTAGCCTATTAAGTATGATGTAGGTCGAATTTGTAAATATATACATTTTATCTAGGCTGGTGGCTATTTCATAGGCTTTTTCCAGAACGTTAAGGTTAATATTGGTGTATGCATATTGCTGTAAGCATACAAACACACACACACACACGTACGCACACACATGCACGCACACACACACACACACACACACATGCACACACAGAAACGCCTCATTTGCACAGGTGTGCTGTTCAAACACCATCATAATTTAATCCACCCACACACCGATGAAGAGATAGAGAGACAGAGAGAGAGAGAGAGATTTCTGCAGACAAATGAATGGAAAATGTATCGCATAGGGATTTATCAGACATGATCAGATGGAAGCAGTGTGCAACACTCCCTAATGAATCAAACTAAATCAAATTCTCCCTGAAGCCATTTCAGATCAGACCTCCTAACAATACCACCTGTTTGTTCATGTTTAATGTGGGAGGTGATAATCATAGGGCTGCTGCCTTGGAAACCAAATAATGTAGATCCACATTGAGTAATGCTTTCACTATATGGCACGAAACTCTAGCGTCAACCTTAAGTATAATAATTGATGCCAAAACCAACTGTTTTTTTCCTTTAAGTATCTCTCTCTCTCACACACACACACATACACACAGATGCTCATTCTCACTATTTCTCACTGTTTCACACACACATTGACAAACACACACACACACACACACATTCACATACACATACACACACTCATGGATGCACAACCACACACACACACACGTGCACACACACAGACATACACACACGTGACTGTATGTGTCTGTGTGTGTGCGTGAGAAAGAGAGAGAGAGATAGTGAGAGTGAGCGTGTCTACAAGGAGGGAACAGGGAGAGGGACTGCTTATCCAGACAGAAACTCAGCATGCTGTACAAACACACCTGGAACACGCCCAGTATACACGGCAACCGGGCCCAGCAACCACTTGAAACAGAACCACAGCACAGAGGTGTTTTCAGGTTTCGCTGATATTCACTATACCTTAGCAAACAGCAGAGTACACACACACACACGCACACACACACACACACACACACACACACACAAAGCTAGGTGTTTGATGTTCGCCACATTTTTCCTCTTCTTTTTTTATCTCTCTCTCAATAGAGGGGAGTCTGAAAGGCAGAGTTGAGATGTTTAAGCATACGGTTTCTGTGGTGGTAAAAAAAGAAAAAGCCCCAAGGATGACAATGAGTGTTTTACATAGAGAAGGAATTCAAAGCACTTGTGGGGGGGGGGGGGGAAACACAGAAACAATTGCGGGATGTGAAAGAGTGACGACGAGTCCAACATGCTAAATCTCTGCTTTTGTGCCCCCCCGAGCTTTGATCCCAAACTTCCAGTGAGCCTCCCGTCTGGTGTGCTTGCTCTCATTCAGATACTCTAAGACTTTGCATTGTGCGCAGACTTCAGAAAACAGCTTGTGGTATTTGCTCAAAGATTAGTTTATTTAAAAGCACTCAGAAATGGGTACTCCTCCCCCCCCCCCCCCCCCCCACACACACACACACACACACACACCACTCCCCTCGAAAGATTTGAGGAGAAAACCATGCCGTTGCATTGGCGGAGATGAGAAGTAATCTGGGCACGGCTGTAGTCGCTGACATGCTCCCACTGATGCATACTGAATGGCTCATAAACGAGTTGGTCTGGCTGGGGATGTGTGTCGCTGTCGCTGGGATTTTGATTGTTTGTTTATGCATGTGGTAATGTCTATGAAGGACTTACATAAATAGGGGGAACATTTTGTATCATATTGGGGATGTTCAGTTTAAAGGTGCAACGACAGAACACGGCCCTCAGAGAAATCCTCCTGTCTCTTTTTATATAAATACATAAATACATATGTACATATATATATAACATTACATTTTATAGGACATTTCCAGAAATAGATCACTGCTTACTGGGACAGACAGAAAATGTAATAACCTTTAAAGAGTTAATCACCACTTCCATGATACTATTGTGTACATTAAGCAGAGGTTTTGGCTGACGTGTTGCTTGTGTATATTTGAATGTTGGGTTGTGTGTGTGTGTGTGTGGGTGTGTGTGGCTGTGTGTGGCTGTGTGTGTGTGTGTGTGTGTGTGTGTGTGTGTGTGTGTGTGTGTGTGTGTGTGTGTGTGTGTGGTGGGGGGGAATCGGGAATGTATATATATGTTATCTGTTTAAGTGTACACACAAACACACCACACACACACACACACACACACACACACACACACAGGTTAATTCCACAGATAAACAGGACACAGATAAGCATCAGAGAGGTCAGTTCAACAGACAAGTTTGGCTGACCATTGAACTTCAACCCCTCCCCCCCCCCGTCCACCCGTCCCCATTCAAATCGCCCCCATGGATAATCTGTCAAGTGGAAGATTGCATTGGTGTTTCCATCAGATGACTTCTCACATGCACACATACATACACACACACACACACACACACAAACATGTAAGGAGATGACCAGAAACATGTGAACCTGTGTGCACGGTGAGCATACTGGCTGTCACGTACTTGTTTAAACATCAGCAAGTTTATACAATTAGTCATATTTAGGGAGGGTAATAGGTGTCTGTTTGGTATGAAAACCATTACAAAGAGCAGACAGGTGATGTGAGTTAGCTCACTCAAGTGTATGCTCTAAAGACGCATTCCATTCCAGCGCTCAGGGCAAAGTGTTTGAGTGTGTGTGTGTGTGTGTGTGTGTGTGTGTGTGTGTGTGTGTGCGTGTGCGTGTGCGTGCGCGTGCGCGTGCGCGTGCGTGTGTGTGTGTTTCTCTGTTCTTGCTGTTTGTTTATAAAGTATTTTACCTTTTCTTTCAGGTCCAATACCACTGTTACCAGCTCTGTGTCTCCCAGGACCAGTCAGACTGTGTACATACAAGGGTCAGGTTTGTGGGATTATTTCATATACTCTGACAACCCAGAGAGAGTTATTCCATGGTGCACAATACAAATATGCAAAGTAAAACGAAAACGAACACACACACACACACACACACACACACTCGTTTTACACAGACTTACGAACAGCTGCAGTCAATCACATGAAGACATGAGGACATAATAATGTAATCACTAGGGCTAACAAATATATGATAACAATAATCACATTGAATTTGTATTTCTTTTGCAAAATAAAGTTGTACAAAGGCATTCTGCTTATTGACTAGGCCAGCTCTTTCACCCACAAGTGTGTACAACTGGACTCTGTATTTATTAGGTTTCCTTGCACTATGGAATTCATACTAACATATATAGAAATATGTCCCAATAAAAAATATTTATGTTTAATGTAGTGGAAGAAACAACTAACACTCAGCCAATAAGGTACATAGACTTGAAACGAGTTATTGGCTATTGTTGAGGACTTGAGTGACTGTAGTCCACCACTTAATGCATGTGCTTAAGAATTTCTGGCATTATGATATTAAATGTGTAAAAAGTGTATAGGTAGAGCATTCCTCACCTATAAAGTGAAGTTTAAAATGTGATGATATATCATTATGAAATGATAGCAAATGATAGGGAAACGTCCAAGTTGCATTCATTGACAATCACAGCTAGACACAGTTTATGATGTGTGTTGAAATCCAAACATGCCATGCTGATAGACTTTGGAAGCAAGCTTGGATCACAAAGCAATACACAGTAATGTATCTTAGGTTTGATTGTGTATGTTGAATTACATTGATTGTCTGATTGTTATTCATAGTGATTGCAATGGGTCAGTGCTACAAATGGACATGTATAAGACCTGTTAATAAGGGCTGTGAGCTCCTGTTGTAACAATTGGAGGTGATTGTACAGAAATGTAAAATGTATTTAGCTGAGAATGAATAGGACACTGTAATATGAATTCAATGATTAATTCTGGTGCTATCAGGTGTCATGCAAAAGAGGTGTTTAACCTCAGTGTGAAAAAATAAAGGTTTAATTAAAAATAAAATAATAAAATAAATATAATTAATGAGTCAGCCCCACATAATATTCTTTCCGATGTGGTGTCACAACCTAAGGATGCACTGCTTAAGCTATGTGTCCAATGGACCGATTTATCCTCATCTAGTAGGGTGACAGGGCAACATTTTCTGAAGTCCAAAACAACAACCTGAAGTCCTCTCTACGCCCTCTGAGTCAGGTCGAGAGGTCAGAGTGATACTTATCGTCTGTCAGGAGTACCTTGACAGTAACATGCCTCCCAATACTCACCTCATGGTTCACCGACCAGCCCGACGACCTCTTACCTGTGGACAACCCCTTCATGACCTCTGACCGATGACCTTGTTTGTTCCATAATGACTGCGTTGTTCTGGCAGAACGGGGAAGGGTGTGCTTAGTCCTTTAAATGTTAGCCCATTCAAATTCTACAAAAGTCAATTTTTTATGGGAAACATTATTATGCGGGGTATGACTTCTTAAAGCTTTCCCCCTAAATATCGTAGAGAGTAATTCCAGAGTAATTCCTTATGATCTTGATCATTTTGTACACCGTAACATCTTTAGTCGGTTTATATGTGTCATATTAATGAGCAATTGAAAACTAAAATAATAATAACCATAATAATATCATCATTCATGCATCCATGCATCCATCTTCCATCCATTCATTCACCCATTCTTCCATCATCTATCCACCCATCCATCCATTTTATCCATCCATCGATATATAACTTCATCGATCCATCCATCATCATCATGGATTCCCCTGTCCATCCAACCATCAAACATCTATCCATCTATCCATCCATCTATCTATTCATCCCCATCCATTCATCCATTCATCCCATGTGCGTGTGTGTGTGTGTGTGTGTGTGTGTGTGTGTGTGTGCGCGCACGTGTGTCTGTGTGTCTGTCTGTCTGTGTGTCTCTGTGTCTGTGTGTTTGTGTGTTGGTGTGTGTTTCTGTGTGTGTGTGTGTGCGTGCGTGTCTGTGTGTGTGTGTATGTGTTGTGGGGGGGGGTTTGAGGACATTTGTGTAAAGACAAGGGGCTTCCTTGGGCTTGTGGCTGTCCTTGATGTAGCGTCTAACAGCAAAATCCCTCTGTAGCCATGTTGGGCAGCTCGGAGGCCTGCAGAGGAAAGGGCCTGTTGGTTCTCTCTATTGTGCTGTCCTGTTGTTACTGAAGTGGATGGAGTTTGTTATCTCAGCTTGGCCCCTTGCTCGCCCATCTCCTGAGCTCCCGCACTCCGCAAAAGCACCCCCTGCTATGTTTCTCACATCAGAAACAAACACACACACACTTACAGTCATACGCAGTTACACATTGTACATACAGACTCTCTCTCTCGTCTCTCTCGCTCTCTCTTTCTCTCTCACACGCACACATGCACACACACACACACACAGTCATACATAAATACACTCACCCCCCCCCCCCCCCCCCCCCCCACACACACACACACACACTTTTACAGACATACATGCACACACTTCAAGTATGAGAAAATGGGCATTCACTGACACATCATTTAACCACTATGACAGTAACTTGAAGGTAGATTCATACATGTCTGCATAGCGTACATATCTCCATAAACAAAAAGGCAAAACATCCCAGAAGAAAGGTAAAGATCCTAATCTTTGGTATGAAACAAAGTGTGCATTTCTACATGAACATTTGCATGTGTGTGTTAAACGTAAAAGACCCCTTTGGACTGAACATGAGCGAATGAGACATTGCATGGCATGCCACTGACACTCTGGCTGTGACACCTTTGCTTACATGTTACTCATACTCATCTTATCTGCTTATCAGGATGACAGAAAGCGAGAAACACTGTGTATGTGTCTGTGTTTGTGCTTGTAAGTGTGTGTGTTTGTGTGTGAGTGTGTATGTGTGAAACTGTGTGTGTGTGTATGAGAGCGTGCGTGCGCGTATGTGTGTGCGTCTGCGTGTGTGTGCATGTGTATGTGCAGGTGTATGTTTGTAAGTGTATGTGTGTGTGTGTGTGTGTCTGCATGCATATGTATGTATGTGCGTGTGTGTGTGTGTGTGCCTTTGCGTGTGTATGTGTGTGTGTTATTATGGTTGTCCATGGCTGTGTTGTGGAGCCCATGACAGGTGGAGGAGGGTTAATAACCTAAGACTGATATCATCCCCATTGATCAACCGTTTTGTTTTAGTGACATGTCGCCGTGAGATATCTCATCTGAGATGGATCTATTATTGTTGCCGGACATAAGTTACATACTTATGCTTGTATGTGCTACCTCTGTATGACCTGCTGCTGTTAAAACCTCTGTGTTTAGATATCAATACTCAAGGATTTGGCTGCAAAGCTAATGAAAGGATTCAAAGTAAATACCTCAACCTAACATCATTCAGCCAAATCCACAGTCAAATACAATTTGAATATGCAAAGTATTAAATAGATCATATTTCTTTCCTTGTAATCAGCAAGGATTTATTTTATTGTTTTAGAGTTACAATTTCAGATTACATATACCTTCTGGCTTTCATACTAAAGATTCACAAATACTACGAAATCGACACTCTAATCTCTGCTGGCGTTCATTGTTCAACCCTGTTTGACAACATCCACTCATTTTATTTGTCTTCGCATTATTATGACCTCACGTTAATGTGTGTTTATTTGTCTCAGACCACAGCACTGCATCTCGTCAGGAGATTGCCACCTCTTCAGTTGAGGCCCTGCAGCTCTGTTCCAGAAGAGTGGAGGGCAATTGGAGCTGCGCCCCGCAGGCCCTATGTGGCGTGAATACCTGCAGGATTAGCCCATCTGCTGGCGAGGTCTGACGCAGAACACTAGGGTAAACTATGCAGGGTATGCACCTGGGCCCAGATCCTGCTGATCAACAGACTGTGATCATCCTACCGAGGAGACAGGGTGCAGCTGAAGCCTGTAGTCTGTCACTCTTTTACACCGCCAGCCAGCCCACGGGCTGTCTTTCACCAGCGTTAATCAACCAAGCATTGCCTCAATGTGGAGACGTTACATCTAGACACACACACACACACCCAAGTGCATGACCGCACACACACATACACACACACACACACACACACTAGCACATGCACACACACACACACACATGCACACACCCAAACACACATATACACACATACACACACATGCACACACACACACGCACACTAGCCTGTCTGTGCATACCCACATGCATGCACACAGACACACACATACACACACACACACCTGTCTGTGCGTACACACATGCATGCACACAGACACAGACACACACAGACACACATATCCACCCACACACACGCGAACACACACTTGGTTATCAAGGATGTTTATATAGAATGAACTTGAGCACATGCTTGAGCACCGATCTGATAGGCCTTATCTGATGAGAGAGCAGTGCATTAAATCAAGCGTGAGAAATTCTCACGCATCCCTCTGTTTGAGTTTGTGTATGTCATATATTAAAGCCAGCTTTGACATTTAGAAATGAGGACAGGATTTATTGCATATGGAATATTAGTTTTGTAAATCTGGTTCCCTTGTATGTAAACGTTCACATAATTATCGACTCCTGCTTTCTCTTCAACAAGACTAGACACTAGTCTCTTGCTAGACTAGATTCCAGTATGAGCTGCTCTCTATATACACTGTTGATCACATTCCGAAGCAAGTTCCAAGTGTGTGTGCATTGCACACACACTGAGAGTGCAAAGCATCAATGTTGTTCCTAGTGTATTATGAGGTCCAGCATTTCTACAGAACAATTACACCATTTCCATTGTAAAAAACGATAAATGAAAGTACATATGAAAAGTATATATATACGGCAATCAAATAATAAACCCAATAAAGGAAAGAAGAGGCCATTAAAAAAACATTGCTTAAGATGTTTTTTTCACTTTTTATTTAGCTGGATACGCAGAACACACAAACACACACACATACACACACAAACACACACACACAGTGACATTGCAGGTTGGGCTGAGCGTGCCAGTGGTTACAACTGACAGCAGATGCCCGCATGCGCTGGCACGTTATTGTGGCGAATGCGATAACCAAGCTGTAGCGGAAAGAATTGAGATGCACTTGATAACAGTCAGCAGGCAGCAGGGCAGCCATGGACAGAGCAACTTGGGTTTGAATGTGCTGTATTGTAAGTGCGATGAAGGCAAGAAACCGACTTCCATCCCTGGTTCAAATAGATGCCTATTTAAAGCACACCGTTGTGGGAAAAACAAAGTGTCATTTTTTTTATGTCATTCTCAACATGAATGATAACCAGAGACAAAAACAGGGACAAAAAACTGAACACACAGAAGCCAGGTGTGAAAAGCTAAGTGCACCTTCACTGGTTCAATATGATCAACATTACAAAGTCGTTGGAACCAGGCGCTCCCAATCAATGGCACTTAATTAGTTCATCATCTGCAAATGCCACAACCAAACAGAACCTTTGGCAGCTTTAGTGTGGAGCATGCCACAACACCACTAGTAGGCTATGAAACATCTTTATATTCAAGGCAGTGGCCACATCATCCAAGATGTGGTGCGTTGGACGGAACCCCCTGATCAAACAGTACAAAGCCCACAAGTCCAAGGTATGGCATTCAGAGTTCTTCAGCAGAGTCCGTTATCTGTTACGAAAGAAAATGGAGACTCATAGCACGCTTCAAGTACAGTACAACGTATTAACTTAAATCCAAATACCTGTTCAGCCTGTTTTGCGCCTTGCAGTCATTGGCTTCATAGACGTGATCCTGAAAATATATCCTGCATGATAGCACATTAAAAACAAAATGGCTGAAGAACAACATCTCAAACGAATCATGTTTTGGAGTGACCCTCCACCTCAAGAAAACCCCTTGAGAGAGCTAGCAACAAACACCAACATGAAACAGTGTTGTATATACTTACTTCTCTCTACATGTTGGCTCATTTTGTTGTAAGGAATTGAGGTAATGACGTACTCATCAATTGTTCACATTTTTCCCCTGAGGCCGTGCTTGCCTCATGGAGAACATGGTGTAGCCTACTACTGGCTTCCCACCACTGTATGACAAGTATTTTTAGGTGGTAAGTGGGAATGTATTTTGTAACTTCTTTCCCATGATGCACTGTTTTGCATTTCAGTAATGCACCCGACTACCACTATTGTGTGTTGCCTGGGAGTCCCCCGTCACTAGGAAACACAAATAGAGAAGTTGTCTGTGATGTCAGTTTGCCAGCCACACCTTGCATGCCAATAATAACACAATAACAACAACAGAAGCAGCAGCAGCAATAGTATCAGCACTGTGAACCCTATTGTGGTGTGTACTCATCAGCCAACATAAGAGCTTCCACGGAACTCCAGCCTTCGCTTGTGGAGCCAATAGCTGCACTGTGTTATCATGTTAGGCTAGAGGTGACATATTCAAACATGACTTCCTGCAGACAGGGTGAGGGTGAGGTCTGATGTCACAGTCCTGGGCGGCATTCCTTTCGTGAAGTCTGTTGTCAGGCTGACAGCGGCTGGGCTGTAAATCACCAGGAAAAATATGCAGATACACACATACACGGTGCATACATGAGGGAAGACATGAGTACATACACGCACGTGTGCACACATGCACAAGCATGCGCTGGCACATGCATGGAGACACACACACACACACACACACACACACACTGGTGTTCAATGTGAGCTCTGAGGTTGAGGAGGAGGAGGGGGAGGATTGGGGGGAGAGAAGGGAGGACAATGAGGAAGAAGGGGGAGGGGTCGCTGCATTAACTGTTTTTATGACGTTGAGTTATTTTTAGAACTGATGTGGTCCTAGGGAAGCTTCGCTGTAGAATAACACAAGAGGCTCCTGGAACACAGAAAGAAAGAGGAAAACCACGAACCAACGTATCTGTGTGTCAGCCACTGTTCACAAACACAGGTGGGAATGACAGCTTCATCCGCCGACTTCATATCAAAACCAATGTCCGTATGATAACACGACTAACGAATATGGACTTGCCTTTTTGTCCCATACAGACAGAGAATGGTACTGGTCCCAACACATGGACCCAAAACCTGGTGATCCCTCACACCCCGCAGAGCTGTCAAAACAAGGAGATCCAAAGAACAAAAACACACAAAGAAACACATACACACTCACACACTCACACACATTCACACAATAGCCAGACGTCAAAGACCTGACACATACACGCGATGGCATACTCAAAACAATGAGTCATGGCTACGCAACACTATTAAGGGTTGTGAAACAGTAGCTGGGTTCCCCCACACAAGTCACACACACACGCATGCACATCCAGGCATGCACACACGCACGCACACACACACGCACACACACATACAATCATGCATGCACGCATGCACACGTGCAAACACACACACACAAACAGATACAAACACACCAAGCGTTTCCTCACATTTCACCATAATCCTGTTTCCAGACAAACATGGACAAAGGGCTTAAACAGGGAGAGAGAGAGAGAGAGAGAGAGAGAGAGAGAGAGAGAGAGAGAGAGAGAGAGAGAGAGAGAGAGAGAGAGAGAGAGAGAGACGATTGTGATCACAGAGTTCAGGTGGACATGCTTAAACACATAATGTAGTGTCAATTGCATGGGTATTGGCAGTGAAACCAGATACCCGATTGTCTCAAAAGAATTTCATGAATGTCTGAAATTCACTGATCTGATTAAAACAGTACATAAGTCCATTATGATGGAAAGTACACAACAAATAGGTCCATACATTGACCATCAGTGGGCTGTACTTGCAAGTGACACTCCTCGTACAGACGTGCTTAGACTTAAGGAGAGGAATAAATGTATAATAAAGAACTCCGGTTATGATTGCAACAGACGGTCTTTCTCTCTCTCTCTCTCTCTCTCTCTCTCTCTCTCTCTCTCTCTCTCTCTCTCTCTCACACACACACACACACACACACACACACACACACACACACACACACACACACACACACACACACACACACACGCTCACGCTATCCCGTCTCTCACACATGGACCACCTGGGTGATCTGTTTATGGAATCTGTGCCGAGCGTTTCTGGCCGCGAGCGCGTTCGGGCCGTTCATGCTGCCTTTGTTTAAAGTAAGAACATTTAGAAAGTAGCGCACATGCAGTAAGAAGATCAGAACCAGAGCCCAGATTCCAACCCAACCAGCCCGATCTGTTAAATCCGCGCACATAAAGGCCGCTTATTCCACAGTATAACCCATAGACGGCAACAACACGCCACGGTTTGTTTCTCAGTAGCACACGCCTTTTCTATTCATTGGCGATACGTCTCCTGTGATTCACCACACATTTACGCCGCGCTCCCCAGGTAAAGAAAAACATTCCTGAAAAAAAGAAAGAAAAGAAAGAGAGAGAGAGAAAGAAAGAGAAAAAAGCGGGATTGTAATGTGTGTGTGTGTGGGTGTTTCGTGCCAGGCAAAACTGTTTCCACAGGGTTAATTTGTAGGGAGCCGCTGCGCTGTGTTATCACGCACAGCCCAGGGTTTTGTTTTGCCCCCGTTGTGAAGTGTGTTTTTTTCTTCCTTTCTTTCTTCTTTTTTATTTATTTGTACTCCTCCTAACTAACCCAAACACGGTCTATAGCAACAGTGATACTATCTACCTGAACACGCAGGGCAGACCTGTAGTAGGGGTTCCCGGCTCTGAGCACGAATGGGTCCCTAGGGTGTGTGTGTGTGTGTGTGTGGGGGGGGGGGGGGGGGGGGGGGGGGGGGGGGCTTAATGAGGACCACGGAGCTGGGCAAGGTGTGTGTGTGTGTGTGTGTGTGTGTGTGTGTGTGTGCATACCTGTGTGTGAATGGAGGGTTCCATGCGCGAGGTAAAAGTGAACTTTTAAAAGCTAACACGCATGCTGCTGTTTGGGCAGGTTGAGCCTGCAGACGCGCAGGTCTTTTCATCGGGTCGTTGTTTTTCGTTTTTTTTTTCTTTGCCTGTAACGGCCACGCGGTAATGAATCAGATGTCTGGGCTGGATAGGCACGCAAGGGCCGGGTTCAGGACCTTTTTGTTTGGATGGATGCCCGATCAGGTGTGTGGAGGCTGTATAAATAGTCCCAGCCTGTTTTTCTCACTGGCTCATTGGGAGAACGTCCAATTAGAATAGAGTGGCACCCACGCATATCCTGACATGAATGGGCCTCGCGGAGCCGCAATTATGACTGGCTTACTTCTTCCTTTGTTTTTTATGTAATTGTGGATGATGGTTGGGATATGATATGGCGGAGGCATAAACTATGTCACAGGCCATGGATACTATTTATACTACTTTTCACCCCTTGTGTGAAGATTCCCTTCCCTCATATTTCAACACCTGAATCATTCATGGGCTCAACTCTTCACAAAAGGATTTGCAAGATCAGGAAGAAAGCACAGCTTTTACTGTTTTACACGGCACACAACCAAACCAGTTTTATAAAAGGGTTGTAAACATCCTGGAGGAACGAACATGCTGCTAGACTAAACAGTGGCCGGATAGTCTTGGCGGTGAGGGTGTTCGAACGCCCAGCCGAAAGGTTCCAGGTTCGAACCTCAATGTACGCAGCCTACCTGACGCAGGCACCATTAAACTAAACGCCCTAACCCGCCTACCATGACATTTATCATAAGAAAACCACAATGAGTCACTTTCCATGAAACCATCTGCTGAACGACAACCCAGCATCAGTTTATATCTATATTTGCCAACTTCATGTCAAGTCCTACACGTGGAACACTATCAGGGATCCTGTATAGATATATGATGAGACACAAGTGATATGGTGTCTGGTGCGTAATTATGGTGTGATATACGGCAGCGGCAGGGGCCTGGGGCTCTGTCGTTGAGCCAGGCATCTGCTGTTTACCAGAGTGGATCGATGCTACGTGGATCCAGAGCGGAGGCGACGCGAGTTACAGCCCCACCGCCAGCTGGAGGAGATTAGAGACTTGTTTTTCCCAATCAAACTTCCGATCCCTAATTGTATATTACTGGATCAATACCTAATAGCACTTATTACAAACAGCCACATCTGTCCAGGATCCTGGGTTTCTAATTACCTGTGCAGTGAACCGTACAAACTATAAAGACGAGAAAACAGCAACTTTGCCTGGGCTGGCCTTTACACATAATATGGACTGTGTGTGTGTGCTTGTGTGTGTGCATGTGTATGAATCTTCATTTATGTGTGTGCGTGTGTGTGAGTGTGTGAGTGTGAGTGTGGTGTGGATGATGCTAGATGAAAAATATTGTGGTAGTCAATCAGTATTTTGCAAAGCGTTGAGGATTTTAGATGAAAAAGATAAAGGAAGGATTATTTTACAAACTGTCTTTTGAAATCTAGGAGCAAAATTGTGATTCAAGTCTTCACACGAGTCTTCATCAAACAAAATTCACAAATACTTACACAGAAATTACATGTGGTTAATAGGTTGTTCATGAATATGAGTTATGAGTTTGTTTGTCTACTAACACAATCACAGGTACTCGAGACAAGGCCTCTCAAGGCTAACCTGTCAGCAAACATAAGATCCACACACTGAGAACAAATAAATTAAATATAACCCACACACAACGATGTTATCAATCGGTTAGGATTAACCCTCAGGCCGATTATCACGTGTCTGCTCCAAATTAGCACTGTGTGTGCGTGTGTGTTTGTGTGTGTTTGTGTGTGTGTGTGTGTGTGTGTGTGTGTGTGTGTGTGTGCGTGCGTGCAAATCAAGTGCCTAAGCTAGGTGAAGTGCCTCTCAATCAAAATAATAACAACAATGAGCGCGTAGTTAAGGTGGAGACGGAGCAGCGACCGGCGGCGGGTGGCCCCCCCGCGGTGGGTGCTGTGCGGAGACAGGCAGAGGAGAGAGAGGCCTCTCGTGACAGCCACCGTGTGCGTGAGGAGAGTGTTTGGCTCCCGTTTCAAGTTTAGACAGAAAAGGGCTGAACAGCTGCCAGGTAAACAGCGCGCGGCGTGCAGGTACTGATTTTCGCCGCCCCGTGTTTATGCTTACACAACAACCGCCTACAGCGCTGCTGAATGGCGGTAGTTGCTATCAGCTGCAGCGATAAAAGCGAGGTGTCTATGGCCGAGATCAATCAGTGCTCCATCCACTCGCCCCTACCCTCCCCACCCCCCCCCCCTCCCTCCCTACCCCCCCCTTTTGTAGTTCTCCCTGGGCTGTGGAGCGACTTGGCATGCGAGGGGGACTCTAGCGTGTGAAGAGTTGAGATGGGTGATAGCAGCGAAGGGGATGGGCCCCGGGGGGGGGGGGGGGGGGGGGGGGGGGGGGGGGCGACCCGCGTGGCCCGCATGGGTGAGGAGCCGTTGACAGGAACTGGTACAGGAACAGTAACATTTACGCCATTGCTCTGTTGCTCTCTAACTGCTTCCCTTTTGATGCCTTATGAGTTATCCCGACTGAAGACCACCATGTATCATCTCAGCACCCGGGGGTGCTGAGACCGGGTTTAAGTGGTCTGCATAGATGCTTTTATTTACTTGTGTTTAATCACTTCCTATGCTAATAACGAAATTATTGGGCCTGTCTCATTTTGGGTGTTGCTCCAGTAGCTACTAGAACGCGTGTTGTTATAAATGACAGTAGTATGTGACAGCGTACATACAGCCACACACATACAAATACAAACAAATGTGTGTGCACTGTGCTACACTACGCACAAGAAGCAGGGAAGACCCAACATGACATCACCGTCTTCGCATGTGATCCAGGTACTGGAAGAGGATGCTGCGCCAGCCTGGCTTTTCACCTACACTTCACCCTGTTCCTTAATCACTTTAATTATACCTCGTTTATTTATATGCATGCTCTTTCTTTTCCCCAGCCTCTCTGTGGGTTAAGCAGGGCGTGGAACACCTCAGGTAGGAATGCAAGGGAACCCAAAATAGCAACACGCCACTGCCAAGGGACTGGGGGAAGAGCCGCTCCATATTAAATATTGCATTTATTTATGGCTCACATAAACGCGAGAAAGATTTATGTTTGGCAGGTTACACACATCAAAACTCTCCCAGAGTTTGTGTGCACGCATAGGGAGACAGAGCGATGTGTGGGTGTGTCTGTGTCTGTGTGGGTGTGTGTGTGTGTGTCTGTCTGTTTCTTTATTCTGTGTGATTGTTTGATTGGAGTATCGAACAACACAGTGTTGCTGCCAGAGCAACACATGCAACAGTTTCCAACGAGTGTTTTTGCACTATGGTCACCTAACACAATGTGTCAGAACAGCATGGGGAAACTGTCGCTGTAAAATACATTTTCTTCAATAAAAAATGTTCAGGTGTGCTGGTGATTGCACGGATTGGAAGAACACCCCCCCCTCCCTTCCCCCTTCCCCCTTGTACCTTCTCCCTTGTCACCTAGCAATTATCTTCCAAAGAAATGGCTGAGATCCCACAGCAGTTCAACAGAGCAGGGTGAACAAATGGTTAGAGAGAGAGAGAGAGAGAGAGAGAGAGAGAGAGAGAGAGAGAGAGAGAGAGAGAGAGAGAGTTGGCTAATACCATCTAATAGTCATCTACGTTCACTGAGGAATATAAACTAAATGGAATGCACCTTTCTTTTTCTGCACAACCACCAGCGTTATAGGTAAAAATACCTATAACGTTTACATTTCTCAAACGATTTCAACGAGTCGTTTTTTCATCAAAATAAATCATATCATATATATTGTTTATACAATTTTATTTGTCACTACTTTTTTTACTCCATATAGATCAGAAACCCTTGAATGATAACGTTTCATTGAAATCAGATGAGAAATGTAAACATTATTGTGCTTTTTTCACCTCTGCGTTCACCTCTCCAATATGGCGGCATTGTTGACCTATGATTCCAAAGGCCAATGCGGCATCTGTGTATGTATGCCTATGCCCCTACAGGGCCCTCTACCTGTGTCCCCCAGTGGAGCATGGGGTGTGTCTACTACTACTATCTGCATGAAGGGAGGGTGGGGGGAGGCCGGTTGAGAGTCAGAGACCATATCTACCTGTGGAGGGACACATCTCAAGAATCTTAGCCTATAGCAAGGGCCCTGCTCGCCCCGTCCCGTCCCGTCCTGTCCCGTCCCATCCCCCCCATGCTCACCTCACGAAGAGGCCGCACTTTGTTTACACAGAGCCATGAGGGCCGGCCACCCTCCAGTCCCATAGTAGAAAGCCAACAGAGATGAGATACGCGGCCAGACGTCAGACCGCAGACACGCAGACAGGAGGTTAGCGTGTGAGCACAGAACGACAACGCAGCAGGAGGAGGAGGACGAGGAGGACGAGGAGGAGGACAAGGAGGAGGAGGACAAGGAGGAGGAGGACAAGGAGGAGGAGGAGGAGGAGGAGGAGGAGGAGGAGTGGCTATTTTTAGACAAGCACAGAGGATTCACCCTGATTAGTTATATACATTAGCGGCATTCTTCTCGGGTTGACGCATTTAAGAGATTAAATTATTTTGTTCTCTTTGAAAACAAATAACATAGGTGCCCTAAAAACAACAAGTTTGGAATGCTGTAGACAGACGAGTTACACAAGTGTGTTGTTTTCTCTTGGCTAATCATAACTAAAGAGTCTGACCTGGGTGACACTACAGTTGCAGTGCTTACAAAACATTGATTAGAAAAAAATTGTTATTGTGGCAAACCTTTCTCACCTTTCAAGTTTTAATGCATTTGAAGGGTTTTTCGAATAACTGGTTGTAACTTAGATGGTGTGAAAGTAGGTATGTCAGAGTGTGTGTGTGTTTCTGTGAGTGTGTGTGTGTGTGTGTGTGTGCGAGTGTGTGTGCATGCGTGTGTGTTGGTGTGTGTCCGCGTCTGTGTGTGTGTGTGTGTGTGTGTGCAGGCGTTTGGGTGAATGTGTGAGTGTGCGTGTGTGAGTGCATCAGGGGGTGTAGCAAGAGTAGGCACAGGTGCACTGCCTCTCACGCCCAATCATTTTAGCACAGGTGTGTGCATCCATCTTGGGTGAGTCTGTGTAATCAAATACAGCTTCATCACACTCAAAAAACAAAAACAATAACAACAACAACAGGGCACTCCTCCCGCCTACCTCTGGCCATAGGCAGTGTTCGAAAAATCTTTGTGCGTCGTCAATGTATTGTAAACTGATAATAATAGCGTGCATGTTTTGTTTGTTTCCCATACAGCGTGGCATTTTGGTCAGGTGAACACCCTTTTAAAACATCTCTCACTGCCTACTGTCACAGTACAGATCTGTTCATAACTCAGAATTAGAAATATTATCACAATTGGTGGCCCTTTGACCTTTGATCAGATGATCTTCATTAACATGACTAGGAAAGTTTGATTCAAAAGTAAATGGCTGATTTATGTGTTTATTTTGAAGTGGTGTATAGCCGAATATGTAGCCGATTAACACCAAGTATTACTATAGTGTGGTTTCATGTTGCCCAAACAAAGACAACTGGTTGATTCTGAATGTTCGAGGGAGGTTATGTGTTCAGATATCAATAGTGTCACATCCCACCCCCTTCATTGAAGACTTCACTCTCTGTCCTTGTGTTTCCTGCTTCCCACTCACCTTGATTGTTTTCACCTGTCCCTCATTAACATTCCCCTCCTAGTGTATTTAGTCGTCGTGTTTCCCTTCCTTTGTGCCAGTTCGTCTTTGTTCTTGTGTCAAACGTTCCTGCCTGTTATTCCTGACTACGACTACGACTACGACTACGACTACGACTACGACTACGACTACGACTACGACTACGACTACGACTACGACTACGCCTTTGCCTTCTCCCTACCGGATTGTTTGCCTGATCTCCAACTGATTACCTGTCTACCGACCCTTGTTTCTTAGTAAAGACCATTCTTACTATCCAGACTGTTACCTCAGAGTCGTGCTTTTGAGCCCTTTTTTTCCCTGTGGTTCACCTAGTTCTAACAAATAGACAGAAGTAGATCACAGAAATATATTAAACATTTTTCCTCCAAAAACGTTGACTGATTTGTTTTGGTGTAAACCAGCAAACAATCCGTTAGGATTTGCTCAGTTCATTAACCTCAATTACAAAGTCATTAAACACCAGTGAAGCGTGTATGTGTTGAACACGGAGTGGCCTGTAGGCTGTGACTGCAAACAGACAGTGAAAACATCTTAGTCACAGGGCAGTTACTACCAGATAAACCTGCTTCCACAGGAAAACCATAGCATGGGTCAAAGGCTATGGATAGACACAGACACAGACAGGCACACGCACACAGGTACACGCGCATACACACTCACACACACACACATATGGGATTTTGGAATTGTACATGTGTGGTCAAGTCAGAGAGAGAGACAGAGACCGACAGACAAACAGACAGAGAGATAGAGAAAGAGATAAAACAAACAGAGAGCGACAGACTGACAGTCGTCTTAGACAGAGAGAGAGAGAGAGAGACAGAGGAAGAGACAGACAGAGAGAGAGTGAGACTGACACAGACAGAGTCAGAGACAGAGAGAGAGAGAGAGACAGGGGAAGAGACAGACAGAGAGAGAGTGAGGCTGACACAGACAGAGTCAGAGACAGAGAGAGAGAGATAGTAGTATAGATATGAATAATGCCACATCCTGTGGATGCTGATAAATTGTCATGTCTACTGGGGTCCATTTGCAGCAATAAGGTTAATATTGTTGAAGGTGAGTATCTGAAGGAATTAATATATTTGTGTGTGTGTGTGTGTGTGTGTGTGTGTGTGTGTGTGTGTGTGTGTGTGTGTGTGTGTGTGTGTGTGTGTGTGTGTGTGTGTGACTGTCAACCTGAATAGCTCAGTGCCAAGTCCAAGCAGGCAGTAGGCTAGCATTATAATGAATGATTATCGCTCACCTAGGGCTAAGATAATGTCACTTTCAACTGTATTATGGCACAGTAAACAAGTCGACACCAGTAAAGAGGCACATGGATTAGGAATAAACTGTAGTTTGGCCTCGTTCTTTAGCATAGATGTGAAATTAACAACTGTTTGGTAAAGGTCTGCGTGTTTTATTTCTGCTTTGGGTTTTTGCTCACCTGTTCAGAGACAACGCAACGACTTTTTTTTTGCAACCAATGAGATTATTCATCGCTGAGAATGAATGGCACGCTCTGAACTGCAGATGACCTTTCAGTCCATCTCTGTTTACAGAAGTATGAGCTGTGTTCCATTTAACGTGAGCTCAAATATGGTTTATGTTGTTTTTTGTACTTTTATAAATAAATAAAAACCTTCCACTGATTGACAAGGCAATGCTTTACGATGAGTCGCTCTTAGGTGAATTCCGGCATCTCTTGTTGAGTTTAGTAGGCTAGGTAAGAGTAAGACACATTGTTGTTAAGCGAAGAAGTTTGGTTCAAGGAAGCGCTTTCCCAGAAAATTCCATTCCAATCAGATCTGCAGTAGTAAAAAAAAAACGGAGAAGCCTGTTTAAAGTGGATGAAAATCGTTAGTAGCAATATTCCTTCTTACAAAATATTAAGCAAATAAACTCGTTACTTTCATCGTGGTTTTTTTCCTCACTCCAAAGACTCAGGGAGGTTCAACCTCAGAGGGATCGATACACAATAAATAGGACTAAATACATTATGAATGCGAATGTGTTATAACTCCGCTCGCTTACCTGCCCCCACCTCGCACCATGTTTGGAATGATGGTTAGACTATGCAGTGTGCAATTATATATATACCGGATCGCTTCAATGGGTTTGAGATGGAAACCCCGCCTGTGGGCAGTCCCTAGCGGAGGGATTATATTATAACGAGGCACGCGTGTCTCCGGAGACAAATCTCAATTCAGCTGCAACCGACTCACACTTGTAGTGCTTCCTGACCCCTCAAACCGGAGCTTTTTTTTTTCCCCGAGACAAAGTGATCTCCGCGTTCAGGAATCCTAAAGCGAGACACCTGCTGCGTTCCCTCAAGCTTGTTTTTTTTTTTAACGCTCCCGGTTTATTTTATTAAAACCAGCCAGAGCATCGCGGGGTGAACAGGTGGGATTGATACGGGAGGATACTAGTTTGTGGAAAGAAAAACTAAAACAAAACAATGAAACTTGAAGTTTTCTCCGCAAGCCACCCCTTCGTTCCGAAGCCGATGGAGTTGTGCGTGGACGCCGAGGGAAACGTCCCCTCCCCGCTATCCGGAGATGAACTTGGTTCAGACGGAGACTGCGTCGCCAACAGCCCCGCACCTGTCGCCCAGAGCGGAGATGTCAAGGGCAAGCCGTACACCCGAAGACCCAAGCCCCCCTACTCGTACATTGCTCTCATCGCCATGGCTATCCGGGACTCGAACAGTGGTCGCCTCACCCTGGCAGAGATCAACGACTATCTCATGAAGAAGTTCCCCTTTTTCCGAGGCAGTTACACCGGCTGGCGCAACTCGGTGCGTCACAACCTGTCGCTGAATGACTGCTTCCTCAAAGTGCTGCGGGACCCCTCCAGGCCCTGGGGGAAGGACAACTACTGGATGCTTAACCCGCACAGTGAGTACACCTTCGCCGACGGGGTATTCCGACGCAGGAGGAAGCGCATCAGTAAGAGGACCCCAAAAGAGCACGAGAGCCCTGAAGTGCACACTTCCAGCGATGACATGCGCATTCCCGTTCCAGTTGGCTCTCCGCCCGCCAGGGAGGAGAAGGCGGGGGTGAAGTTTTCCAGTTCCTTCGCGATTGACAGCATCCTCAGCAGACCGTTCAAATGGAGAGAGGATAGCCACGACACAGTCGGTAATGTCAGCACCGATCTTCGGCTCTATTGGCCCATCGAGGCTCACGCATTACCGTGCACAGCTCACTGTCAGACAGGTTGCGGGCCGACACAGCACCCGTACCACAGGTACAGCCTCGCGGAGGCCGCCTACAGCACGGAGAGCAGCCGGGATGCGCTCACTTACCTCCACCTGACGTCACAGGCCATGCCAAACTCGGTGACATTTTCATCTCTGAAGATGCCGAAAGCACGAGGCGGCAGCTTTCTGATAGACTCTTTGCTCTCATAAAGTTTACACAATGGACAAAAGTTACGACCTGCATCTCGCATATGCATGTGCACTTTTGTGGACGGCTCCTAGTTTTAGTGCTTTAGCTTAATGATTTGGGACTCTATATCATAATGTTATGTTTCAACAATAGTGGCCTATCTTTGTAGTAAGTAAGATTAAGCAAAGTGTGAGGCAATTGCAGGTCATACAGCTGCGTGTGCATCCATGCGAATGTGTTAAAGTGATATTTTGATGGTTCAATGGTCATTTCTACTGTACGAAGGCAAAAACAAGTTGCCAAATGTTGAAATATATATATATATATATATATATATATATATATATATATATACATATATCTATTTATAATGCATTGTTTTTGTTTGACATGGTGCATAAAATATTGTACAAATCTGTTTTGAGTGGGCTGCAAATATGTGGCCAATGGCTCAACACCTGAAATTGATTCAAGCATGTGTTATTTTATTAATAAAGATGTGAAACAAGTGGAATCAAGTTCATTGAGTATCTATGGCTGTGTTTATGCTGCTTGGAGCAGGTTGTCACGTGTTTCTCTCCTTGTAGCTTAGACCAAACGGATCAATTGTCATACATTCCAAACAGGCATCTTCAAAAAGTCTCACAAAGAATAAACCAGGATTTAAATATATTCAAAATAGAACTCATTTCAGGATTCCTGGCTTTAGTAAACATACATACGGATTCCAATATTTAGTAAACACACATGAGCGAATATACAAAAATGTAAATTATTTAAATATATTTCTTACTTGGCTAATAGTGTGGTCGTTGGATATTATACTTGTGTTAAAGGTATAATCTAATTAACATCAATAAATAAGATGGAAAAACAAAACTTAACTTAAAATATTAAGTAATTCGGCCATTAAGGGAAGTAGGCATTAAACATTTTCGATTTATTTTTTTACGAACAAGTAAAATCCAAGCCTGACCCTATACGTCCGTTATATTTACGTTTTAGACGGACTTGATATTTTCTGACAGAGAAACAACTTTTTAAAGGTGTGCTTGTTACCGGAAGACGGCTTAATTTGACTGTCGTTTATTTGTTCATGAGCTCTCCGCGGTCCTGAAACCGACCCCTGTGCGTCACACGCGCTTCGTGGGGGTCACGTAGTTGTCGTCCCACTGGTTCTGCAGAATATAACGTTACAAGCATCGGAATCAAGCCCTCCATATTGGGTATTAAATTATTGATAAATATCATTTATCATAATATATATATCCTATACCTAGGCCGATAGTATAATCAAAGTTAACGAGAAACAAAATACGGCGATCTGACGCGCTTTGTTGACCTATTTTGTTTTATTTTAGGAAGGCCTACTCCATGCATCGATCGAAATATCGATTGAAATGTAGAATTCAAGTGTATATTTACTCGTTCTGATATCTGCTATATATCTAAACCCCTAAATCACATTTTGCTGGGCACTACGAAGCGAGAGTGGTACTGTATTTTTTAATCCCTTGCAGACTATTGCAAAACGTTAGGCTTAATGTTAGCGTAAAGCAACACAGATATCCACTCTCATTAAGTTTCTCAAACTTGTCTGCTATACGCAGTAGGCATAAATGAAACACTTTACTTGAAGATGATACCATGTTGCAAAAGGCCTGGTGACGCCCAGGTGAGCATATATATATATATATATATATATATATATATATATATATATATATATATATATATATGTAATTTAATATACTATAATATATTGTATATACAAATAACATATATATAACCCCCATGTGACATTGGACAAAAATGTCCAAACAGGGGATACTGACATGCATTATTCATGCAACATGCGAATATGTATAGTCTTAATTCGTATAAGATTTGTCTGGAATTGTTTAAATGCATTCGCCATTTGAAATGTTTGCAGTAGTCTATACTTTGGAACAATGAAGAATGTATGCAATGCAAAGATCCGCCTACAGTCAGACAGGTAACAGGTGACAGACTAAATGTTTTTGTTTTTTCAGGGACAATGCTGCGACCTGCAGGTGAAACGCCAGAACACACCTGTATGTTTCCACTAGGCCTAGCCGGTGGAAACGCTCTTTGCTATGTTTTCAACAACCCCACATTGTAGAGCATATCTCTGTGCCGTTTTGAATATTGGCATTTTCGTTTCACTCTCAAAACTGGATCTATTCATTTTATTTAGCTTGAATGAATATAATCCTAGAGATATGCGCAACGAGTGCACGATTGAATAGCAGCTAATAAGTCCTTCTGTTATGAAGCCCAAACGTTTGGGCGCACACAATGTTAGGAAGTCCAAACAGTCGGCCACTCCAGCTCGATGAACCGCGCGTGACCTTGTTGTCCCGGAGCAGGGGCCCCAGAAGTACTACTGGAGACTCTAAGGACGATGCTCATGAAAGCCATGAAAAGCGTGCCTATTTGTTATATCTTACAGATGTATACATATATTTTAAAATGGTTGCATGTATAGGCCTGCATGAAAACACAGTTTATAGCGTTGGCCCAAATCATATTTTTATTTTTGCCATACAAAAGGAGTGTTATAGGCCTATTTGTGCAATCAATGCAAATTACTCCAGACTATGGCGTCTATCGGTATTGGTTTGTTTATATGGCGTGAATATCCTACAAAGATAAAGACCTATTCAATAGTTTGGGTTTATCGGTTTACTTTGTATTGTATTCTATGAAAATAATATGGAGTTTGTTTATCATAGATATACCTATAATATGCAAGAATCTGAAAGAAATCTCTATAAAGCATGCAGTGTCAAAAATAATAAATAGGGAAGCAAATATAGAAGAAAGGCGATACAAATAATATGTTATGTGATAATACAGCACACGCATAAAGAAAACAAAATTGTTCAAACAATAACATATTCTGACGTAGGATACAATAGCCTACTTTGTACGGGCAAATAACGAGCAGTATGATATTCCTATTTTTAGTGGTTTACGTGTTATAAGCTTCCAGGTAAGATAAAGGTCAAATTCAGAGGGGCTAACTTTTGGTGAGCATAAAGAGCGTCATGCGTAAAAGCGCTAGACTGTCTTCAAAGTACTCTCACGCCGAACAAGTTTCCTTCTCGGGCGGCCGAGGCGTCCAGATCTCAGCGGGGGTCATAAGTTTTGATGTTGCAGGAAATACTGGGGCTTTAAGGTCCTCAAACTTCTCTGTGTCACAGTGGAAAATGATTTTATCCGCACATCCTTCCTACAGACATTACCGTTGATGGTCATTGTTTGAAAATCCTCTGGGCTATATCTAAACTTAAAAGGCCGTGTCGGTGGCACTGCCACGCGTCAGCGCGCGCGCGCACACACACACACAAACATGTTGACATGTTGAATTATGATCCAACAACAACAGCAACAACAAAAATATAGCAACAGCAACAAAAATATATATAATATTAATATTAATATTAATAATGACAATAATAATAATAATAATAATAGTAAGAAGAAGAAGAAGAAGAAATGTAGGGTTAGGGTTAGTATAATTACGTAAAATATATATTTGCCTTTGGTAAATGTTATTGTAAAAAAATGTTTGCGGTTAAACGTACCAGGAAGAGCGTTTACAAATCCGTTATCTAAATTGTCTGCTGCAAGGGAAGACAGACCTTTGCCGCGTATGTTGATATTAACTTTATGGGTTATATAATTCCATCATGTTCGACAAATCTTTGTGTGATGTGTCCATCGGGGAGGAAACTGTCGACGCTCGCTCGCCTAATTTCGGTTTTCTCCCTCTAATGAACGTGGGGCCCATGGGGCCGACTCCAGCCCGAGGCGGTAAACTGACACTGGGGCACTGTGTGTGGTATCCAGGGCCGAACTTGATGGAAAAAGCCTGCTTCCACTCATGTCAAAGTCATTTACTCAGAGCAACCCCCCGCTTACACACACATGCAACAGGGCTAAAGACCACCACCTCTCCATCTCTCACACTCCTCTCCCCAGACCAGCAGCGCGACAGTTTGTTTTTGTTATCCTCTGGACGAGTTCAAGAGGAAATTATAAGCAACATAATAGAACCTTCTTATAAAATTGAGAAACACGTTTTTGTCCGAAAGCTATACATTATCAACCCAATCTGCGTAAATTAAAATTATGTCGCTTTTTTATTTATTTATTTATTTTTGCTTTCTGAACCATCTGTGCATTTGCCTGATAGAGTATACTGATTCCTTAATGTCAACTCACTGTTTCCGTTGTTAGGGGCATTTGTTTTAAATCTTGATTTCTTGGAGAGAAAAAAACGAAAAAAGAACCACGTTTGCATCTTTTGTGCGCGGCGTGTGGCACTGTTGATTAGAATGTCTGGCGGGGATTTGATAGATCGCTTAATAGCGTGTAGCTCGAAAAGCGAGCTCGGGATACATATGGGGGAGGAGGGGAAACATGGTGGGGAAAAGGAGGTAGCGGGGGCCAGATTGGGCGATGGGTGGAGGGAAGGGGGATTTACCGACGTCACTGATTTCGGGGGACATTCGCAGACGGCAGAGTGTGGACGAGGCGGGGGGTCTCTAAAAAAAGGGGAAGACAGATTTATGAAATGATAGGTGGTCGGGATGTGTTTGGCTGGACTCCGCCACACACTAGGTCGAGAGGTCTTCATGTTTCCCCTCACTTTAGGGATTACGGCGGGCGATGGCCACCCGGCGCGACATACAGAGTTCCATTTAGCACCGCTGCGACACTCATCGGATTCCCTGTTGTTGAACCCTGGATATCACCAACTCCCCCCATGGTCCTCCCCTCTCTCACACTCGCGCTCTCTCTGACAGCGTGCACTCGCTGCGTATGCGTAACAGGACAGTCCTGCGTAACGACAGAAGATCCCAGTCCATTCTTTTGAGACCCACTATGAAGACGCATGCAAGGATTTTCTTTTTTTGACAATTGAATAGTGAATACTTTATCTATATACCTTGCGACTCCAATTCATTCTCTCTCTATTTGTTCCCCTCCGCACGTCACTCGTAAGCTACGCCTATCGTGCGTCAGAGCTGACATGACGACCGAAGCCCCTCAGCAGCAGCTGGACCCTCCACCACCACCACTGAGATCCAGCCCGTCATCCGGCGACCTTCATCCTACCATGCTAAGCCCACAAGACGCCACGGAAAGCTCGTCCACCGCCGTCAAGGGAAAAAAGGCGAGCTCCGGTTTGCGGCGGCCAGAGAAGCCCCCTTACTCTTACATTGCGCTCATCGTTATGGCAATACAGAGCTCTCCCACCAAGAGACTGACGCTCAGTGAGATTTATCAGTTTCTCCAGGCTCGGTTCCCCTTCTTCAGGGGCTCCTACCAGGGCTGGAAAAACTCGGTCAGGCACAATCTTTCACTCAACGAGTGCTTCATCAAGCTGCCCAAAGGACTGGGTAGACCCGGGAAAGGTCACTACTGGACTATCGATCCGGCTAGTGAGTTCATGTTCGAAGAAGGTTCGTTTCGTCGCAGACCGAGAGGGTTTAGGAGGAAATGTCAAGCCCTGAAGCCCATGTATCGCATGATGAACGGCATCGGCTTTGGTACCTCAATCATCCCTCAGAGTTTCGATTTCCAGGCGCCATCTGCCACCTTCGCGTGCCACAGCAACGGTTACAATTTGGATATGATGAGCAATTCGATGGCTGGGGGGTACGACGGCTTGAGCGGCGGCCACCATGTGCCCCACATGTCTCCCAGCCCCGGGTCCACGTACGTGGCCAGCTGCCCCGTGCCTTCTAACGGTGAATACGGACCAGACAGCAGCAATAGTCCCGTGCCATCCTCTCCAGCCATGGCCAGCGCGCTGGACGGTCATTCACAATATGCCGGCACGTCTGCACACTGGGCGTCCGGCGGCGGGTCCCCGTATATCAAGCAACAGCCTCTAGCCTCCAGTAGTTCCGCGTCATCCGGTTTACACTCTGGGATGTCGCCCTACTCCCTAGAACAGAGCTACATTCACCAGAACGCCCGGGACACTCACGCATCAGACCTTTCAGGTAAACCAATCGATCCATGAAATTGTAATTGGTAATCATAAATACAACCAACATAATTATCACCTTATTGAGGCCTTGTTCTTATGTAGTGTAGGCTACCATAATAATAATTATTGTTATTATTATAATGACTGCGTCTGTTTTAACTTCACCACCGATATTTATAGACTGACATTATTTTAGAAATAAAAAATGATATTGAAATTAGTAAACCAATAATTTGTGTTATGTCCGCCAATTTTGTGGTTTACGCTATTAATAGTGCAATTCATGTAGTAAAAAAATAGACCCATATAAAGCCTATTTTCAATTAATACCTTATTAACGGTGACATTTGTGTTTAGTTTATAATATTAAGGATATATCTATGTGTACGTTATTCTGAATAAGTGTGCAGTTTCAAAACAGTAGGCCTACTGTCTTCGATCATCAGGCGTCTGTGTCACACCATTACGAGGGCGTGTATCAAACACGTTACCACATTAATTAAACTATACATGGTTTATGTTTGTTTCTTCAAATATTGCGTAACTTCGTATAAGCTTTTACTAAACAACTGTAAGGTTCAATGCGAGATTAATATTAAAGAGGAATAGGCCTGGTTTATGCCCGTCGCCTATTTCATCCCAAGACAAATTAGTCACTCCATATAAGACTATAAAATGTCTACCTGGACTATTATAACACTATAAGACGTATGACTTATAGTGACTTATAGAACAGGCCTCGATGGGGAACCATACCTATTGGGAGTGTTTAGTTAATCCGTGTCCCGTCTCATTCAGGATGCGATACACTTTGGCTCTATGCATGTCTAGGGATTTCTCCGAGGCAAATAAACCATTGTAAAGCCCAGAGGATTTTAGAGGTTAAATAAACAAGGACTGATGGACCGGGTGGTTGAGCAACAATGGACAGAATTCGACCGACGAGTAAGCCTATACCCACAATCATCTCTTTCTAGATTTAACGCATGCATGCTCATTTAGTGGATGTATAGGCCTGCGTGACAAGGCTATCCATGCTAAACGAATTATGAGCCTCCGTTTATTGTTCCTAAAATCGGACGTTAGTTACCCTCGAGGATAAAAGATGTTGTTCTAACTGCAAAAGCTCGTGCACTGCGCGTGCAGGCGTCCCATCTGGAGTTATTATGACCTTGACTATTTATTTATTTATAAAATTAAATGTATGCTAATTTGCCCATAATAAAATCGGCCTAAAATATCCTCATCGACATAACAATATCGCCCATTGGCAGTTGTTCTGGTTGTATAGGCGTAGGCCTATGTATTTAACAAAACTGAAAACGATTATATATTCAATATACAAAAAAGAAAGTTCATTTTTTAGAACGAAAGGGACCCATACTGTGTCACCTTTTTACCATTCCAAAATAGCCTATGCAGGCAAAAATAAAAAGCTACGCATTTATTGTATGGTTTTAATGACATTTTGCATGTGTATTTTTTATTATTATTATAACCTATCATCTATAGTGCCAAGCACAGTTGTCGTCCACACACACACACACACACACACACACACACACACACACACACACACACACACACACACACACACACATATATATATATATATATATATATATATATATATATATATATAACACTGTATTTACTCTTATTCTGTCCCCTTTCTCCCTTTCTCTTTCTCTCTGCACGATCTGTGAAGTCGGGATCCCACGTTACCAGAGCCACTCTTCCGTCTGCGACAGGAAAGACTTTTTGTTGAACTTTAACGGAATCTCCTCCTTTCACCCATCGACCAGTGGATCTTACTATCACCATCACCACCACCACCATCACCAGAGCGTCTGCCCGGACATCAAACCCTGCGTGATGTGAACATTATTATGGGCTGTTGGAATAGAGGGAGGGGGGGGGGGGGGGGGGGGGGGGGGGTCCACATTCCCAAGGCCTATTATCAGCGCACACGCGTCAGCGGATACGTGTGTCCACGAAGTCACCGTCGGGACTGTCGTCGCCTCACTGAAGAGAATAAACTGTTGAACCGATCATGGAAGAATACCCAGGCTGGGCATACGCTATGGTTTAAGATTTTACGATTTTTTTGTTGGCATGTAGACACCGGTAGCCTACTGAGTTAGGATGCATTGAAGGAACCGAATGAAGAAATCCCAGAGGCCCACTACAAAACCACTTGTCCTTAATGTCCTCTGCTCTGACGAGCGTTTGCTTCCTCAAGAGAAGTTTAAAAACACTACATTAATATGTTTGCTCTTATAGTACATGCAAACACATATATATATTCTGTATAACGACTTTCTATCCTACACACACAATGCTTAAGGCTAACATGAACTGCAACACATTTTGCACTTATTGTATAATCCTTTGAAGTTTGTCAAATGTTGTCTTGTAAAAAACCTTAAATAAAGCTGATATATTTGAGGCTGTAATAAGCCTTTTACTTTACATGCATTTCTAATATAGGCTATCAATTGAACGCGTTTCACAAGCAAATATACCATAATAAATCATGCTTAAATTATTGAAAGAAATTCCAATTGCATGCCTACAATAAACACCAAGGGCATTAGGCCCTGTAAATATGTAGCCTATAGCCTGATTGTTAAACAAAGAAGTAGAAGTGAAACCCATAATATCGTCCACCTCACAAAAGTGTGCCTTCATGTGCCCATTGATGAATATTTCCATGATTAATTCATAAAAGAGGGAAGTTATATGTCTTATAAGGTTGAAGTTACAATGAATAACAAGGCTTCGGGAAACGGAAAACACTCAACTGTAAACACATGCGACCGTTTTATAAAATGTATCTCGATTAAAGTTCAGTTTGGTTACAGTTGCACATGTCTTACCTGGGCTAAGCTGTTAAACAGATCTACTTATGATATTTAATAAGAATGTGGAGTTTGGATCCGCTCATTATGCTTTCTCTTTTTCTTTATCGCGTTCTAAAAGTAGGTCACTTTGCACACACAGCCAATGCCTATAGTCTGTGTGCAACGTTGACAACGTAGATTGCCTTAGTTATTGGTAGGCCCTAACTTTCAAAGTAAAAGAAAAATATCGGTAGAACTACAGACACGACTTGCATGTGTGTCTGTATCACATGGCAATCCATGTGATATGAAGAGTATGTAGGCCACTAACAGAATTGTAACCCTGACTAGTTTGAATTCTTCTGAAATGGTAGGACTCGGCCTACAAACCTGTACCAGGAAGCAGAACTAATCAAATCTGTATAATCCCAACATGAGGAGTACAATCAAGAATGATATTACATAATGGAGAATGTCAAACACCGACAATCCATAATCAATCCCATGATGGTCCGTCAGCATGCGGTAGGCCTATAGGGCCTAATATAGGCCACAGGCTGGAGTCTGGAAAGAAGTATAAAATCACAATTCAACAAATAACTACCTCAAGGACAAGAAACTATACACGACAAGGTAAGAAACTGCACGTGTTCCATGGTTAATGTTCTTCCTCAGTTATAGCCATAGACTACAGGGTTTTTGAGTGCTCGGTTTGAGATGCACTGGAGTATGGCTCCACCTTGTGTTTACCATGTGTAATCCACGAAACAGACCAAACTATTTGAATGAAACCATTTTCAAGAAATGCAATTTAATGACTTTTACTGCTGTAAATTGTATGAAACGAATTTGAACGCACTCAAATGTGCAACCAAGAAATTGAGATTCCCAAGTGGAGTTAAAAGTCACGGGCAAAAGTGAAAAGTGAGTTGGGCCTAAACGGTCATCTCGGATGACGCGGCGAGCACGTTGGCCGTTTGTTTATGTAGGAAGGGTCACGTGCGTTTAAAGCATTCCTCGCTATAGGCGACTGGAGCGTCAGGGTGTTTTAGATACGCGGGAAAGAGTCCAACGTATCCATTTAGAAGTTACGTTGCAGGTCGTTTTATGTTTAAAAGGCCTGCTAGGCTAATGGAATTATGATCATGTGAAACGAGGATTTCCGTAAAAATGTCGTTAATAAACTATAGCCCATAGTAGACCTAGATGATTCATACAATAATGACCGTAAGGCTTTAAGGCAAGGCCATTACTGCACAAATAACAGAACACAACAAATGCGTGGACATATTTTTAACACAATGAAGTAAAAATTGTCACTAAACTAAGATAAACAATAAAGTGCAGATTAAAGTCAAATTAATACGTTTACCAATTCATGTAATTTACTGGGCAGAAATTAAACAAAATTATCAATTGAGGATTAACCATGAGGATTTAATATTAAAATATTCCCGATTTATTTATTATGTTTGGTCATTATTCATATAAAATAGGGATTTTAATTTCATACTTAAAATAAATCAGTTAATTGTTCTTAAACAAATAAGATATTGGTTTAATATATAACTAGCTACATAAAACATTACACAATTAAAATTTGCAAACGTCAACAAAGCACACAAAATCTGTAACACCACATGCAAAGATGACAAAATCACTTCAAATAATATTAAAGCAAGGCAATAGGTTACTACAGACAAAACTCCTGATTTTGTTTATATTTACAAATTGAAAAATGAACAACAAAAATAACCAAAACAAAGATTGCAGTAGTCCTTAGTAGTTACCAAAGCTTCCTGAACTGTCTGGAAAGAATAAATGCATTTTTGCATTTTAACTCAAAATGTACAAATATATGTATCTTAACAGGATGGAGCTGAAGGTGGAAGGGGTAGATCACCAAACAGCAAGTGGCTGATGACAAAAACAATGAAGCACAATATGATAATAAATTATATTTAATTATTATAATCATTAATATAATATTATGCATTATGCAGGGAGTTACTGCAGCTTTAACCAAAACCTAACAACGAGGAAAGACTGCAATAACATCTCCAATTGTTTGGTTTTAAAACCTATGGAATTGACCGCACACATGGTTAATGCCAACTTTATTTTTATATTTCTTATCATGAGTTTTCGCAGACATATTTGTGCCAAATTGATATGCTCCATCAGCCCCATCTTTCCCCCAGAAACCACAACCAAATATACAGCCATCCTGTGGCTGTATCCTGTGTATGCCTACACAAACAGGCCAACAAAGGACCTTCCAGGTTGACTAAAAGCAAAACACAAGCATACATGGCTTAATTTACATGCATGGGGACCAGAGAGATGCAAACTTAACATTTAAACATTGACAATTGACTCAATATGTGCCACTCTACCACCGTGTTGTTCTCCATGTGTGGCTGCTGTTGTCCAGGACCTGTGAGTACAGGCCTATAGGTGTTAACCCGTTATCCATAAAGGAGCTGGTACTGCAGCACCACCATGCTAATGCTCTTGAAAACTCACACATCACCTGTTAGTGATTTTCTGGTCTTTCCTAAAAGAACCCATTTCAGAGCCGTCGGTGGCCTTGACTACGGGTCCACCCTGTCATACTATCTCCATCTTACAACAGACACACGCACACTCAATGTGGGATAAATGTTTTAGACATCAGTGATTGGCATTTATTTATTTGAGTAACATTTGCAATATGTGTGGTGTGTGTGTGTGTGTGTGTGTGTGTGTGTGTGTGTGTGTGTGTGTGAGTGTGTGTGTGTGTGAGAGAGAGAGAGAGAGAAAGAGGCCTTGCATGTTTTGAGTCCGATGGAATGCCTCTGTGTTTGATTAGGTACTTAATATAAACATGCTTGGTGACTGAGTGAAGGGGCGATACCCACAGAAATGTCCTCTTTAATCCTTAAAGGTTTGCGTTGGTTTTAATAAAGAACCATTTAAATCTGATGCAAATACTTAATATAACATGGTGGTTATGTTTGCAATTAACTTTCCAGTTTAACAGTGCATATTTGGCACTAATATATTTGTTTTCTTCTGTTTGATATTGTATGTGAGTAATCGTGGCTTATTGACAAAGTTACGCTTGAAAGTTGTTGGACCAATTTTCCTACGAGGAGCTAAAACTAAGGCACTGGATGTAGACGAAGGCTATAACGTCATATGAGACACGAGGATCATATTTTATCTCGAATCGAATGTGCGGACCGTTAGGGGGCACCAAAGTACAATACATTTTAACAAATCTCCAGGTTAACGGTTTGCAGCTTCATTTAGATTGGATTACGCCCTCTTCTGGGGGAAATAGGCATCTTCAAAAATAATAGTGGAAGAAAATAGGACAATTCGAATCATGCTGTCAATCTGTTTGTATTTAAATAAGGTTAATAGGGTAATTTGGTTGCTATTTCTTAATGTTAAATTGAAGTGGGCACATTTTATTTAAAGTAAAAAAAATTCATTTCCAGTAAAAGCATTCGTTAATTCGAAATTGCTGTTCAACTAACATGTCTATGATTATCTCATGTGATCTACTGTGTGTGTGTGTGTGTGTGGGGGGGGGGGGGGGGGGGGGGGGGGGGGGGTTCGTGTGTGCGTGTGTTTGTGTCTGTGTATGTTCATGATGTGCTTGCGCGTGCTTGCGTGCGTCCGCGTGTGTGTGTGCATGCGCGTTCATGATGTGTATGTGTGTGTGTGTGTCCACAGGGGGCCGCTCAAGTATATGTGAATTATCATACGGAGCTTCCTTGCAGATTGACCCCCAACTGTTAGTTCCTGAACCTAATGCCCACCTTTAATGAGGTGTGAGATCATCCACGCCAACCCAGATCCCCCGGGGAGTCCCTGTAAATCTCTGCTGAACATATAGCAAAACACATTGAAATACTGTGTATTGACTTCTGGGAGGTCTCCCGCTCTCCCGAAAACTTTCTTTATATAAAAAACCGAAATTGGAAACATAGGGAATCACAACTTGAAAATAAAAGAATTCGAATTGACACGTCTTAGTTTTGTACTACGCAGTCTGACCAGTAGAGGGCAGTATTCGACTATTTTAATTGGATTGCATGATCCGCCCAACGTTTCCCACCCTCCCTCCCCTAAACCCAAGCATGCATGGAGCAAAAATAATACAATTGGAAACGTGATCTGTTTTAGGCTCCCTGTAGGATTCATGTCTAGCAATTGTAGGATCAACACTGAGCCTTATGTATGATATCGATTGTCTTTCGCTACTGGTAAGTGTTTACAAGTGGCCGTTTCTGTGGCACATGAAAACACCGTAGCTTGCTTTCCCTTATGTTAGTCAATATTATTAAAAGTGTATTAATTACATCTACATATTCCCAATTCTGTTCCAATTATTCCTCAGAAATAATATCACTCGATTTAAGAAATCCGTTAGATTAGACAAAGTGTGTCATTTTCCAGTACAAAAAATTATATTGGATAGAGTCGGTAAGCAAGATTTAAAGCTTATTTTGCACGCTCCGCGGCGCGGCTTATATAGCCATGCATATTATTCAACACGAATCGCAGGTCATCCATAGTTCAATATCTTTGAATGAAAGAAATAAAGATAGAAAGATAAAATATGTGATGGCATGAAAAACATATTTAAAATAAAAATAAATTGGACAGAATATCTAACTTTATCATGGACAAAACAATATAATACTAATTTATGCAATCTGTTTAGTATGTAATCCCGTTTACTCAATGTAAAAAGTGTGTGTATTATTTTGGAATTGAAGAAGAACTACAACTAGGCCTAAATTTTGAGGCCTAATACTGGACCAATTCGCCTTTGGGCCTAATACTAGACCAATTCGCCTTTAGGCCTAATACTCGGCCAATTCGCCTTTGATAAAGTATCAGTAGGCCCACACAAAAAGCAAACCTGCTTCGATCTATAAAAATATGTATGCGTTTTTTTAGGCAGATTCTCAGAATGTATCAAAATGAATAGTCGTTGAATGTGGGGAGGAGAGAAGAGAGTCCATTTGGCTTCTTCCAAAGCCACCCAACGCTGAGCAGTTCCCTCACACCCGGGGAGCCGTCCTCCCCTCTCTCAGCTGCGCGCCACCAAATTATCTTCATTGCACCTTTAATGAGTTTGCTCATCCCGCCCACCGGCACTGCGGGGCGCCGGTCCTGTTTGTTTACGCAATGGTAACGCGGCAGCTGATAACAATATAGCAACAACGTGTTGAGAGTAGCGGGCCATAAAATACCGCTTCCTGGGTTGTATATATATATTTTTTTATAAAGGCCTCCATAGGCCTATCTTTTTATTTCAACAAATTAGAAAAGGCTTACACAGTTATTGTGGCCTAATTATAGATGGTTGCTAATTATTTTCCAATTAATGTTCATTCTTATTATTTATTGTTTTGCAAGAGCATTATTTCTTGAAAAACTACATGCGAATTACTTCTCCCATATATGATCCAATCATTTAACATTATGATTTATGCGTCTGACTGGCGTGCTGGAGTGCTAGATATATTAATGGTAGGGTTTCCGACCCGAATTCCCTTCTCGTGTGACATTTAAGATTAATAGAGACAAATGTTTAAAAAAAATGGTGATTTCCCACCCTGCATTCGAGACTTATTAGGCTTCTACGTTTTAACATACCACATTATTTTTCGCAACGTTTTATTCAGTTAATCAAATTATAACAGCTCAACTAAATAAGAGAGAGAGAGAGAGAGAGAGAGAGAGGGAGGGAGGGAGGGGGAGACAGAGGGAGGGGGACAGAGTGTGTGTGTCTGCGTGTGGCCGCTGGAAAAGCAGCCTTCTCTACAAAGATTCATTTCGTCCTCCAATTGGATGTTGGAACTGAACACACATTTGGGGAGGAGCAGCACGACCAGCCAAAAGAGAAATATGTGAAGAGTAAAAAAGTTGCGCTGCATTGACTCGTGGTCGAGCCGTACTACTTTCCCAAATGTTCACCACAGCAGTCTCTCACCTTCTCTCGAGTCTCCTTGATGAGCTTGTAGCTTAAAACTACTTCTAAAAGACACGCGAACTTGGAAGTCAAGACTGAAGATAAGTTGTTTTTTTCTTTGTGGAACTTGTTGGACGGGACTTTACGCACGTGACTACCGTGGAAAGCAGAATGCAGGCGCGCTACTCCGTGTCCAGTCCCAACTCCTTGGGTGTCGTACCCTACATCAGCAGTGACCAGAGCTACTACCGGGCAGCGGCCGGGGGTGGATACACCAGCATGCCCGCGCCCATGAGTATGTACTCACATGCGGCCCACGACCAGTATCCCGCCAGCATGGCGCGTGCGTACGGACCGTACACCCCTCAACACCAGCCCAAGGACATGGTTAAACCACCGTACAGTTACATCGCTCTCATCACTATGGCGATCCAGAACTCACCGGACAAGAAGGTGACTCTGAACGGAATTTACCAGTTTATCATGGAGCGCTTCCCTTTCTACCGAGACAACAAGCAGGGTTGGCAAAACAGCATCAGGCACAACCTGTCGCTCAACGAGTGCTTTGTCAAAGTGCCCCGGGACGACAAGAAGCCAGGGAAGGGCAGCTACTGGACCCTGGACCCCGACTCCTACAACATGTTCGAGAACGGCAGCTTTCTCAGGCGCCGGAGACGCTTCAAAAAGAAAGACGTGCAGAAAGACAAAGATGAGCGGGACAGGCCAGGGAAGGACACCTCGGTGCGTACCCCGGGCCGCGAGCCGCAGCAGGAGCAGCAGCAGCCCGTGCAGGGCGCACAGGGCTCACAGCCCGTGCGTATCCAGGATATAAAGACAGAGAACGGCACCTCTACGCCGCCACAGGCCGCGTCTCCGACCCTGAGCGCCGTGCCGAAGATCGAGAGCCCGGACAGCAACAGCAACAGCAGTATCTCCACAGGTAGCCCACACAGCGTGCCCTCCTCCCGCTCCATCAGCATGGACGGCCCAGAGCACCACCACCACCATCAACACCACCTCCAGCAGCAGCAGCAACACGGGAGCGGTGGCGGCCAGGCCTTCAGTGTGGATAACATCATGACATCCCTCAGGGGGTCGCCGCAGGCCGATCTCTCCCCACCTCCCATCGCGTCCTCTCGGACAGGTATCAACCCATCACTGTCGCTCAACTACTCGCCCAATAACCAAACGTACAGTTCGGTGACCTGCAACCAGAACGCCATCAACGCTTCCAACTCGCCGAACGCAACGTATCACTGCAACATGCAAGCCATGAGTCTGTACGCGGGGGACAGGGGAGGGGGACACCTGGGCTCCTCCACCAACAGCACCACCCTGGACGAGACGCTGCCCGACTACTCCATCACCACGACCACCACGTCTCCGCTGGGACACGGCAACCTGAGCCAGGCGGGTCAGGACGGGCACCACGCACATCACCAGGGCCGGCTCGCGTCCTGGTACGGGGATCTGAGCCACTTGAGCACTACGTACCCGACGCAACAACAGAACTTCCACTCGGTGAGGGAGATGTTTGAGTCGCAGCGGATCGGTTTGAACGGCTCTCCGGTGAACGGGAATAATAGCTGTCAGATGGCCTTCCCGTCCAGCCAGTCCATTTACCGCACCTCGGGAGCTTTTGTTTACGACTGCAGCAAATTCTGAGTAGTAAGCTACAGAACAATGTGTCTCTCTTTTAAATTAATAACTTTAATATATATTTTCGTATTTTCTTTTTTGTACGTTAAATCCATCTTTTATTCACCCCGAATGGACATAACACACATTGAAAGAGTGTTTTTGCTCTGGTGTGTGAGGCGTGTGTAACACCATAAACACGTAAGTTTCTCCTTTCACTTTTAAGAATTGTTTATAAAGATTGCATATTATCGTCGCTATGAATATAAATGGTAAATTATAGCATTTTAAAGTAATTTATTTTATAGGGAAATGGGTGATTAGATTATGAGGACCAAACACTCTAAAGTGATTCAAATGTTCTTGCTCCCTTGTTTTGTCCTAATTCTTATATATAAATAGAGCGGGAACCTGTATACTATTATTCTATTCATTTTTGTCTCATTTGTTTAAAAAAAAAACGTTCTTGAAGGCATTTCAGTTTGTTTGTTTAATAAAGTGCCTTTGAATCTATTCTAATTTGACTGATTTATTAGTTTAATTGTTATTCAAACATATGTGTGGAAAGGACATTCCATACCCATATATGCAAAATGGAAACTAAAATGGAAACTAAAATGGAAAACTAAAATGATACATACAATGGGACCTTCACAATTTGGTGGACTTTATATGTTGAATATTTAAAAATGTAAATATATTTGTATTTTGTTATATAACAAAATCCATGAACTTTATGAACCAATTAATAATGTGTTTAAAGTTAACAATAGTCCTACGGCTAAATTATGTAATGTTACGTTTTCCAGATGGGTTTGCAGGCCACTAAAATAACAGACCCAATGTTATTATTACTTTTAGGCTAATTAATATAGACCTATATAAAAAAAAGTTACAAGTCAACATATTTTACGGCCCACCATTAAAGAACGCAAGTATAGGCCTAGTATTACATGATGCGAAAGAGTCTAAAAGGGGTCAATATTCCAATTTATTAAATAATAGTGAATATCAGCTCATATTTATAATGTCATAGTTCTGTTCATATAAGCGAGTCCTGAACCTTTCTGTAACATTTACTTTCGGTCATTGTCAGCACTTAATTGTACATAGGCCTATATGGACCTGTATTTCGTTGCAGGTAGGCCCGTTCTTTAAGGCTCTGTTAAAAGCAGAAGCATGCAGAGTAACTCCATTCACCCACCGGTGACAGGCTGTTGTTTTGAAGGTCCATGTGTATTTACAAGCCGCTCGTGCCTCACGATTGAAATATACAGCCTTGCCAGATGTTTACTCATTGTAGTATTTCCTTGATGACACAAGGGAAATGGCCCAACCGCAGAGCGACTGCGCAGACCATGGCGATACATACATTATGAATTGCAATAGGTACTTGATGTATCGAAACAATTAATCAAAAATCTTAATTTGCAGAAACATTAAGCGTTTTTTTTTGGGGGGGGGGGGGGGGGTTGTTTGCATTTTAACAAATTGCATTACAACAAAATCGGCCAGATGCCTTTCTTCACTGGGATAGCCTCGTAACCTACTGTGCAATAGCAATCACAACGGTAATAAATGTGTAATGAAGGTTTGTTTTTCTTCCTGGAAATTATGCTTTTCTTCTTTACCCAAACAACCAAATCTCCCATAACCAGGTCTGCCCAAGTTGCAGTGCTGTTATGGGGGCGGCAGGCTCAGTGGGCTGCACCTGAACTGTCAGCCTGCGGGGCTGGAGAGGACACACGTTCATTCACTGTAATGCTCCTTAAATTCCCAGATGGCAACACGGTTGTTTATCCTATATGCAGGCTACATTGTGAATGAAGGCAAAAAGGTTATGCCAAACGGTTGTTAAATCCGTGGGAATACCGCGCTATTTTTGTGGCCGTAAATCCCCCATAGAAACGTTTCATTTGGGCAATGAGGAATCACACAACTATAGGTACTCAGGTTATGTTACATTTATGGATATGGAAGACATGCAGTAGCCTATTCTAACTACATAACCTACCTTTTTATAGAAAGATATTACAATATCAATATAATCTGAACATAATTCCGTAATTAACCATTGTTCCCAACACCTCTCATTTAAAACGTAAATGATTAGGCCTAATTTGGATGGTAAAGGCTCAAATGAGGAAGCCATATCAGAAAGGAATAGTCCATACACCTAATTTATACAGAGGCCGAGGCATATCTTTTTTTCAGAGTAATTATCCTTAGCCACGTTAAAGAAAGGAGGGGAGAGAGAGACCCAGACCAATGGGTGGCTGTCAGCAACGCTCTCTGGTCAGATATAGAGCACTGGGAGCACTGGGAGCCCTAAAGCCCCCAACACCATATCAACAAGAAACATTCAGAACAGGCGGCATGTCGTCCATCAATTAAATACGGACGAAAAACACCGAGTCCTGTGAAGACGCACTGTTTGCAAGTCTTTGACCTTGGAGAGCTCTCGGTCAATCTGACGGTGCACGGATTCGAAAGGGTGAACCGAAGAAGCGACGGGACGCTTCTCCTGAGACACCACCACATCGACATTGATTTCGCGTGTTGATAGCAGGCCACTAGGCCTGTCAGTATCCCCCCTATATTGACGCGAATTAGGCCTAGACTATTGGGACAACTATAGGTTTTGTAGGTTTTTTAGATTTAGCCTATATTGGCATCATTCCGTTTAGGACAATATAAATGCCATTTGTTCAATAATTAACATTTTAGGCATACTAACAAAATGCAGGCCATAAAGAAGAAATAAAAAAGCAGTGATTGTCATTTAGGCTATATTTTTTGCTGTCCAATATAGGTCAATTTAGGACCTATAACCATTTAGGTCTATAAGCTATACATTTTGAAGATAGACCCACTCGGTCTCTTCTTGACTCCGGGCCATTTATTAATGTCTATAGTTCATATAACTATATTAATTGAATAGGTTAGACAAAAAACACGAACAGCTCGTTGTTCTTTACGATTGCTTCTATAACCATTTTTTATCTATGTATTTATCTATAAAAGCCTAATGAAAATGCAAATAGGCAACGCGTTGCTCTCCTTAAAAACATATATATATATATATATTTTTGTTTACCGACTAAATAGAGCATTTGGTAAATGTGATTTAGAAGACGAACATCAATTAAGAGGAAATCATTTTATTGAATCGCACTTTCCAAATAAATTAAAAGGTGTGCCCACCAATACGCATTTCCAACGCACTGAAATCAGTTATTTAAGAATTATATTTAAATTTGTCTAATGTGCCAAGATAGATTTTCTTTAATATTAGTTGTTACACATTTAGAATGGACCGACGTCATTCCAGTAGGGTGCCATTTATGCAAATGTGTCTTAACCGAAGTAGTACCGAGCATAAATAACCTATTAGGCCTATTTTTTTTACCCGATGGGCACACATAATAACACATTATTAAATATATATATACATTTAGGCTAAAGGCCTACAAATAAAACACACAGCCTAATGTTTAGGCCTACATGAGATGTATAAGGTATTTATGTGGCTATTAGGCCTATTATATTACTAACTCTAACCCATGATGAAATATATCTATAGATAGAAAACAAATATCCCCACATGCACAACGAGTTTTATTCAAGATCTTTATGTTAAACAACTGACCCTTTGCGAACACATAGGCACCGCAAGTAACAATGAACAATCTTTCCAATGTATATTCCACTTAGTGATAGGCGAATCATATCCATGCAGTAGCCAAGGGGGATAACCGAAGTCTCTGTTCCCCAAAGCCAGGCCCCGCGAGCCGACGCAGCACCTTGCACCTGTGTGTGTGTGTGTGTGATGTGTGTGTGTGTGTAGTGTGTGTGTGTGTGCGTGCGTGTGTGCGTGCGTGTGTGAAGCTAGAGGCCGCCGGCACAGTGGAAACGTGTTTTTCTCGCAGTCAGTTCCAGGGCCAACCTCAAAGCACCATCTGTTTCCAATTTTGAGTCCACACAGACGCTGCGCTGTCTATGACGGTCTGAGAACGACTTTGCATAGGTGTTGTCTTTGCAGAAACCGTTTCTGAAAGATTTCCCCCCTATTCTGAATGTCAAACTGTTTAATCAAGGGGTAATTATAATGCAGTGGGCCCATGGCCAACCGTTTGTGAATGTTAGTCTTGTAGGCCTAACTCAATATTACGTAGATTCATGCACAATTCAGCTATTGCCTATAGGTTATAGCCAAGCCTATTAGAAAACGTATATATTTTTAATTATTTGTTTAAGTTTAAAGACATTAAGAAAAAGGTTCACATCTTCTCTGACATCATAAATCCTGTTATATCCCGAGTCATACGTTCGTGCGCTTGTTTTGTTATTTATTTTATTTATTTTTGCGAATGCAACGGTTTAGATTTCATCCTTAAGGATACTACTAGGAGTCTGTACTTTTGGACAAACAGAGCCAGTCAAGGGAGGGATTCGGGACCCGCGGAAAAGCATTTCCTGTGGAGAAAAAGAGGGCAGTGTGCTCGAGAAAACCCTGGAAAGCTGAGGGAGCAACAGCAGGGAAATGACAGGGGGGCTGCTCAGTAGACCTCTGCGCAACCTGGGAGCCCTGGCACCAAGCCATGCAGATTCTCGCACTTTTTACTCAAAACTGCATTCTTTTTTGTAATACTTAATAATGGGCCATTACAAAAGGAATACACAGGGCTGTTATGTGCGGGCCATTGTTTTTGAGTGAATAGTAGGCTAGTGGCATATAATGAATAGTAAAGAGTAGGCTACATAATAACTTAAGTATCATGATAAAATCCATGCCATAATGCCATTGTTTTACTGTTTTACTGACGGGAAATATGAGGAAAATTTGAAGTTGAACGACACACAAAGAATATGAGACAACATGTAAAAGATCAATATTTATAAATAAAAAAAAGGAATTGCATGCATTTCAATTTCTTTGATTTTCAAAATAATATATCTTCATAGAAATAAGCGTTTCTTCAGTATAATTGACAGTAGGCTACTTTCACTATTTAATGTCCTAAAATGGAATTAACACGGAATGTTGAATGAATAAAATAATAAATACAAGCAAAGATACAATCTAGCATTTTCTCCAACAATATTTAGACCATATTCATTTCATCACCAGATTATAAATATAAAAGTCATTCTTCCTAATTAACAGTAAATTACTATCATATAAAAAAGGAGAAACCCGCATCAAAGGCATCACACGGTTAACTATTTACCAAGATAAATCACAACAGGACAGACAGTAAAGTGACCGATATTTAGAATAAAATCCTTCCACCATTGCGTTGCGACCGTAGCCACTGGAGTGTGTTATCATTGCTATATTGAACACACATTTTGGGGATTTAAGCATTAGGATTGTTCTTCATGAGCTCCATGTCAGCATCCACCATCTCTTTCACCAGCTCCTGTGGGGGGGGGGGGGGGGGGGGGTCCAGAGTGATGACTATTTTAACAAAGACAGACCATTTAAGTGCAATGCCTCAACATAAAATTTGGATTCCACTAATCTACAAAAAATACTCGATTTTGGTGGCCATATTTCATTTTCATATTCTGCTTAGAATAAATGTCCCCACCGTCAAATGCAAGAAGGCAATTTCCAAAATGTTATGTCCAAAAATGAGAATTTTATGAAAACTAACAATGGAAATACAAAACGACCCAAACTACACGAAGGGACACAGCATTTTTGGAAAAACATTTTTTGCATGTATTTGATGGAGAAGTGGATTTTAAACAGATTATGCAAAATGGCCGAAATACTGCTTTAACTTGATTAGGTTATCCATGTGAGAAGAATGCATGCACAAACACACACAATATGAAACCTATAGATCGTTTTTCCACATGGACACGGATCGAAGCAATACCAACCTCAAAAGTGACTTTGGTCTTCCAGCCAAGCTGTTGCAGGGCCTTGGTGCTGTCCCCTTGCAGGTATTCCTACGCACACACACAGAGACACAGAGAGAGAGAGAGAGAGAGAGAGAGAGTGAACCACTTATCATTCATGTCGGACAGCCACTAGAGAAGAAGCGGGCGTTTAATACACCTCTATTTGCCAACAGTAGAGAGGGCCTGACACACACACACACACACACACACACACACACACACACAAACCCAACACTACTACTACCTTTTTGTCTGCCATCATGCAATCCAGACAGCGCCCACCACCACCACCCATACACACACATGCCCCAACCCTAATTTTCCCTGTTGTCATTTTGCACTGGGTTCAAGATCCAGCGAGATCCAGTGAAATCCTGCCTAAGACCACCAGAGTGAGGCTGCTTTAGAAGGGAAAAAAAAGCGAAAGAAAAACTGCCCTCTGTGCCTTTATTTTTCAGCTCTCTGTCTTTTCTTATTCGCCCCTGTGTGTGTGCCATTTATTAAACTTATGTTAAAAAAATTTGACACTTCATTAATCTTGCCAACCAAATACAAATACATGTTGGGATTAAACATGCAATTGAATATTTCTTCCAGAAGCAGGATTATCGTTTATTTAATGTGTAAGTAATGTGCAGTCAAGCTTATCCTGATTAGGGAATCACTGAACAATAGTATTATTCCTTGTTACAGTATATTGAACAATATATAACGGACAATAAGTACACATTGATCAACCAATAAACATACTTTTTTTAATATATATTATTCATTTTGAGGGACAATCTGAAACTCTGAGAATTGTACTCTGGTAACTCAGTTTGGCCAGAGGGAAAGGCCTGCTCTGGGGGGGGGGGGGGGGGGGGTTTCCGCAGGGTGTTCTGCGTGAAGGCTGAATGGTTGCGTTAAAAGAGGCCGTTCTGCACGACACAGGACCTTTTGGAGACGTCTCTGCCGGCTGATCTACAGAGGAGCGCTTACGGCCGCATGTCTGAGCACCTCCACACATATACAGCTCACCCTACCACAGAGCAGGGACCGCATCTCCCAGAGCCTCCACCTCCGCGCCCAGTCAGTTGTATCGCTCTAGCCCCATCCCCCCCCCCACCCCCCCGCTTTCTCGGTTGTTTTCACACACACTCACTTTCTCGCAATCTCTCACGTACGTTTACCCGCCGCTTCATCACTTTTCCCAACCTCTCTCTTTCTCTTCACTGCCCGCTCTCTTCCCTCTCTCTCTCCCTCTATTTCTGTCCATCCGTTTGTCACAAAGGCACACACATAGGGGACCATGTACAAAGCAAGCTCTCTCGTTTCCCCCCTCTCTCCAACTCCCCATTCCTCAGCATGGGGAATATTTGACTCCGTAGCGGGTAAGTTGATTGTAATATACCTTTAGAACATTCACAAGCTCTGCATTCCTTATCCTCATGCTTGCCAGACAAACAGGTTGCTTTACTCATCATTCATATTTGGATTGAATGCAGGTAATTAGTTTATAAGTGGAAACATTTTTTAACTGATTACCTATTACTGTATTGGCAATTCATCACTAGGCTGGATGTAATGATCACAAAGTACCCTACTATGTTATTACATGAAATAATCCCCTTGTTCCATAATTATATTAATTATGTTTTGTAATGCGGGACATTTTGCAGCCTGCCTTAAAGAAACTTCCACTGTACATTAAGCTGCACGTTAAAATCACAGCTGCTCAGCCACAATAAACGCTGATGAAAAATAAATGTGCAACAATGTGTGGATCTGGATATTCTGCTGTCCCTCAGATAAACAGCTACACCTGTGAACAATATGTAAAAAAATGTCCTACCACTTTCCACAACTTAATGAGAAAGAATTGGCACAGGTTTCAATCTTTCAATCTGTTTCCATCGCAATGAGCGGAGTTTGCGTTCTTTTAACCTAATCAGTCCCCGGTCAAAATGATGAAAACCGTTTGATACAACTTAGAATTATTTTGTCTAATGTTGGCCCAGTTGACAGACACTGATTGGTAACAACAAGAATAAGTGGCATGTTTACATAATCACTTACAATGACTAGTTACTTTCTAAATAAACAACATTCCAAAGTTACATAACTGAGATCGATTTAGTAGGATGGAATTCACACACAAACAGCACCAACTCAATTGATCGGAAACAGTGCTCGTTCTCTTTTTGCCATTTCTTCAAACTGCAAGATTGTGACGTGAATGGAGTCACGCGGCGGCGTCATGGCAACCAAGCCAGAGTCACCGAGCAGACCTGCGTTATGGTTGTTCTGTGACATTATGTGAGTGGTGCATGTACAAACACACACACACACACACACACACAGGAGTTGCGAGTGTTCTCTGGCAAAGCCAACCGAACCCAAACAGAGCATGTAGCGAATAATTCAACATCAACCACTTTCAGATGGGGACACAATATAATCTTCACATGGATCCGATTAGGAAGCAAACCCAACGTTGTGGTGTATCCTGTTTAAAGTAGCACTCTGGCCATGTCTGAAAATAGGCTGCCGTGATAAAAACAATAACTGGTATAAGAGAGCTGAAAATGAGCCGTGACAAAACGTATGCCTACCTCCAGAGGCCTGATACATGTTTAATATTACATTAAACATAATGGGTGATACAATACTGACACACATCATGTGTTAGGAGGCCTGCATTCATGTTTACAGAGTTGCATTATGGGTTAAGAACAACATACAAAAATGGCTGTACAAGGAGACCATGTCATGACTTGATAGTGAAAATGTGATGAAAATATGAATGCCTAGTAATGAATTATAAAAGTAAAAATTTATCTTGGCTTCAGAGGTAAACCTGACAATACAGATTAAAAAAGATGTGCAGTAATCATGACATCGATCACCTCCTGGCACCACCTAATCCTTACATCTGTTGAGTATGGAATCATCATCATCATCCTCACCCTCACCATTTCCTGATCCCAGTCGCAGTTTGCTACAACACAAGCCATGTAACCGTCACTGTGCTTACAATGTCCAGACGCTTTTGGTAACTTACACATCTCTTTCCATACTACTGAACCGTATGTAGTGGTTTGGTATGGCAGTAAAAAGTCGGACCAAAACCAATTAAATTGTGTAACTGCGTTAAAGACACTTGAAGTCCGGCGGAATTTGGACATCTGTCCTGTTTTTTTAACCAGAGAACGAACCATCGCCACAGCCCCCCTCCCCAAGACAAAATATATAAAAATGAGACACATAAAGTGTGAGAGATCATGCTCCATAAAGCGTACAGGCAGTTAAAGGCACTCAAAGAAGGCATTTGACGCTAAGGAATTCTGCTATCACTGCAAGGACTGTCAATAAATCAGAGAACACACTGGGGGCCGGCCCTCTTTAACACAGATATAAACATGCACACGCATACACGCACATGGTCACACAACCACACACACTCATATGCTCACATGAACACACCCCCATACACACACACACACACACACACACACTCTTGCTCACATGCATACAGACACACACACACACACACACACACATTCTAATATCTGGACTCAAAGAAAACATCTTCCCGTCACTACTGCTTTTTTTTTTGAATAGGGAACATGCTGACTTATGGGAAGTAGATCAAACACTCTCATAGAGACAGTCTCATATCTCTGTCTCTCTCTGCCTCACTCGGAGGGCAGTCTGTGATGTGGTTTTTGGACCAGGCCAGTAGCTGCAGTTTCTGGTGTTTGTGCAGTAGTGGACTTGGGGCTCTCACACACACACACACGCACACAGACACACGCACACACACACACGCACACGCACACACACACATCAAACAGCCAGAAAAAGCAGGACCCAGACCCATGCTCCCCTCCACCACCCAACACACACTCTGTCCATCCCAAGCCCAGATGTTCCACAACCATGTCCTCACCTTTGACCTTTTGTTGTGGTCCTGGGTCGCGCCACGGGGTCAAGTCTCACCGGATGTAGGAGGGCTTTAATGTATACGAGTTTGACATGCAAAAGGACGAGGAAGAAATGCTAGAGTGACTAGAGAAGGGAACAAATTAAACAACCGTAACCTTTCCCTCTCTCGCTTTGACTCGCCTCTATCTTCTTTAAACCAGGTATGGTAGATCAAGGCTTGTCTGGGGACACTGAGAACAGGTGTGGGAGATGGTGTGTGTTTCTGTGTGTGTGTGTGTGTGTGTGTGTGTGTGTGCAGGTGGGAATCAGAAGCCCCTGTATTCAGACCCAGAGTCACAAATCTGTCACTGGTGACTCCCCAGCTAGCCTCCGACGCCTTGGAGGAACCAAGATGACAGCTGTGTATATAGGGGCAGAAACACAAGGAGAGGATGTGTGTGTGTGTGTGTGTGTGTGTGTGTGTGTGTGTGTGTGTGTGTGTGTGTGTGTGTGTGTGTGTGTGTGTGTGAAAGGGTCATAACAATTGCAGAGCAGTGTTGCCCAGCGCTTTTCAATATTTAAAATTCATGATTTGGGAATGTGTGTGTGTTTGAATTTTTCTTTGTTAATTTCCATGCATTCTTGTACGTCATAAGAGAACCAATCGCACTACGAGAGGGCTGTTGGTCACGAAAAAATGGACACCAACAGACATAGAGAGAGAGAGAGAGAGAGAGAGAGAGAGAGAGAGAGAGACAGAGACAGAGACAGAGACATAGACAGAGAGAGGTTAAAGAAGAGCAGCCTGGGTGAGTTATATCTCAGGTTTCCTTCCACGATGCCCCACGCAGTTTCTGCTGCACACAATGTGTTAAGTGACCTTTAAGAGGTGGCCATGTCACGCTGACAGGCATGTATGCTGCTAGCGCGCGCACACACGCACACACACACACACACACACGCACACGCACACGCACACGCACACACACACACACACACACACACACACCTGAAGTGCTTGGTTATGGCCTGTGTATGTGGAGTGTTAATGTCCCGCCACAAAAGACAGCAGGAGCGCAGCTAAAGTCCAGAAAAAAGAGATTAATTTATTGTAAACAAAACACCATAAATTGAATGAAAAGAGAGACAGCCCCTCATGGTGTCCCCCTCCTGCCTCCCCCCCTCTCCCCTAGCGCCTGTTAGCTGCCAGGCAGGTCCTGTGATGATTGCTCTGCATCAGCGCTCATTAAAATTCCTGGGGGAAGCTGTGTGATAAATATTTACGCGGTGGAGGACACACTCTAAACACACTTAAGTGGGCTGGATCGAGGCGAGGCTAGCTGCCGATAGCGCTTAGCCCCCAGCACCCCGCTGTCCCTGTGTATGTGTGTGTGGGTGTGTGTGTGAAGTGCTGTATGGTCAGATATTGATCATCATAATAACTGAAAGGTGTGGGGGAGGTAAGGGGGTCCTTGATAATGCTGGAATGTCCACAAGTCTGCGTATATGTGCTCGGGAGCCTGTGCAGCCTTCGCACTTTTATACTGTGTGAAGGGTTTATGGGAAAAAATTACATATCACACGTTCACTCAAACAGATGGCCGGGCACGTGCGTTTACTGCGTTTGTATGAATGCCCGCTCATAGCGGCCGTACACACGCACACACAAAAACTGCGGCAGAGTTGGCCTCACTAGAGTTAGGGTGAGTGTTCCATGGTGCTGTCGGGGAGGGTGGGTGAGGTGAGGGTGAGGGTGACGGGGGGGTATGGTCGTGGAACAACCCACCCCCCCTACACTCCCCCTCCTGTATTCTATTATTCCTGCGGACGGGAAACAGATCATAATTCCTGCAGTCAGCAAAATGCTGCAGACTGAAAGAGTGAGCCACGGGAGTGGGTGAGGGAGGGAGAGTGAGACAAGGGGGAGAGCGAGGGGAGGAAAAGAGAGCGGGGAGTGCAGTGGAGGAGGAAAAAAATGTTGATAGAGAAGGAAAGAGAGTGAGAGACACGGGGGAAGATAGAGGGACAGATAAGTGACAGGTCACCGCTTCCAAAACCTGCAATTAAGTTATGGGTTGTTTATCTGTTATGTGTAGTCTGATGTGTCTGACGAATATGTAATTATGATTTTGTGCATATGTAATGTATATAATATCTGCAATATATATATATATATATATATATATATATATATATGTGTTTATATATATATATATAATTTTTATTTATTTATATATATATATTCAAAAGAAAAAAATCTTTTTATTTTATACACACATTCATACATTCATACATACATACATACACGCACACACACACACACACACACACACACACACACACACACACACACACACATACAGAAAGAGAGCGCAAGCTAGCGAGAGAAAGAGAAAGAAAAAGAAAAAGAAAAAGAAAAAGAAAAAGAAAAAGAAAAAGAAAAAGAAAAAGAAAATACAGTGAATTAAGCAAGCATGAGAAATTGCTGGCTAGTCTTATCTTGATGTAAGCGATCAAATTTGTAATCTACCGGAATTAATGCACTGGAAATCTGCCTGGATTATGACAAGACTCAAAGTTAAGTAAATAATAGGGATATCTATGGCTTCCAGTACCATCCGTGTCACAATATACTGTGCCTTTGAAGAAGCGCTATGAGAATCTATGTAGAGCAACACTTGACTGCTATGAATGGGCGGCTAGGCTATCTAGCTAGCTAAGGATCCGCTTTAACATGCTGCATATTCAGCGGACATTTTTGAAAGTCTAAGTAACAAAAACTGTCCTATCCTTGGTCTATCACTTAAATAATCTACATTCAGTCAGCCCCCATACATACACACACACACACACACATCATACATATCTGTATACATACATTTGCCCTAGGCTACACATCAGCGACCATTCTAGGCTCGTTTTGTTTTGGCAAAGGTGACATGGAGATGAACACATACACACACACACATATCTATACACAAACACACACACACAAGGGTATACACAATGCTGCTGGAGTCAGGGGTGAGGTTGTTTCGTCAGATCTCAGAACACAACGCCAGCTGTCTGATGATCTTCACTTCCAACACACGATTTTTGAGGCCTCCTGTTCACCCTCACCCGACGGCTTTCACAACATGCGTTCATACAGTACAAGCTCATCCACTCTGTCTACACCCATGGTGTCTTTTTCTGTTTCCAGCCCGCTCCACGATAACTAGAGTGCTGGAGCAACATAAACATATACACACACAGAAACATTTGAAGTTAATCCACGTGGCTTGGATGAATCGAGAGAGAGCAAGAGCGAGATGGGGAAAGAGAAAGAGAGCAAGACAGAGACAGGGGGGGGGGGGGGGGGAGAGAGAGAGCGAGATAGAGAACGAGAGAGAGAGAATGAGAAAGATGGAGGGGAAAAGGGCAAGTTTTGGAGGGGCAGGGGGCTTGAACGGGCATGCCCGGGTCATAACACCCCCCCTTCCATCTTGTCACCTCAGTATGGGGGGGAGGGGGACAGCTGGCCATGGTAGAGAAGAGGGAAGTGTGTGTGTGTATGTGTGTGGAACGCTTTTTCCATACATTGCTATGGAGCGCGTCTCCCCGGGAGACAGGCCTTCCTCTGTGAGCAGCATTCCTCCTCTTATCAGCCCTGCTGATCTGCCCTTCTCATCATGCCCAAACAGGGAGATCCACCGCCTGTGTGTGTGTGTGTGTGTGTGTGTGTTAGGGGCGTTGGGATGAGGAGAGGGAGAATAAAAAAACAGGGAGGGAGGGAGGGCGAGAGAGAGAGAGAGAGAGAGAGAGAGAGAGAGAGAGAGAGAGAGAGAGAGAGAGAGAGAGAGAGAGAGAGAGAGAGAGAGAGAGAGAGAGAGAGAGAGAGAGAGAGAGAGAAAACATGTCCAGTTCACTTCCTTGTGTGCAGGCCGGTCATAGGATTGATAAGACAGAGGAGAAACGTTGTCATGGAAACGGAAACCAACAGAACTTATAGGAAGCAAAATATGTCAATCCTGCAGAAAGAGCTAGTGTGCTCCAAAAGGTAGAGCTCATGAGAGAGAGAGAGAGAGAGAGAGAGAGAGAGAGAGAGAGAGAGAGAGAGAGAGCAAGAGCAAGAGCGAGAGAGAAGAGGAGTGAAGAGGAGAGGAGGACAAAGGACAACAACTAGAACCAAGAAAATGATTGAGTCGGGCAGAAGAACTCAAGAGAGAGAGAGAGAGAGAGAGAGAGAGAGAGAGAGAGAGAGAGAGAGAGAGAGAGAGAGAGAGAGAGAGAGAGAGAGAGAGAGAGAGAGAGAATGAAGAAAGAAAGAAAGAAAGAAAGAAAGAGAGGAGGACGAGAAGTAAAAAAGTAATGTGATGGGTCAGCTTCAGGGTTACAGGAATGTGGGGGGTTCCTAAGTTCAGGAGTGTGTGTGTGTGTGGGAGAGAGCAAGCGAGCACTAGAGTGACTGAGGAGAGTGAGCCCAGAATTAATTACCCAATCAAGATAACAAGCCAGGGAAAGACATTAGCGAGGTCACACTACAATTAACCCCTTAGTCTAAACCCCCACGCACACAGACACAGACACACACATTGCTAAAAAGATAAATGTGTGGGAGAGGTAGATGTTCAAAATAAGATGGGGAAAATTAACTCAACAGGATTACCACAATATTACCCAATAATAACAATGTATTTGGTGTTAGTTCTGCCCCAAAACGTATTGACACATTCTACTATACATAAATCTAGCTGCGTCTGTTGGCAGTGCATCAACTACAGGCAAACTGCAGTGCTGCAGCCACACCAGCTACATCTACAGCTACACCTAGTAATGGCTCAAGCTACACCTACGGCTACAGCTTCAGCGAGCTGTTTACAGTGCTGCTGAGTGAGTCGCGAGGCAGGGGCTAGAGTGGACTCAGATGTGGTTCAACACATTCCACTACAGACTCAGATTACACTGCAGGAAACACCAGCCCCACCAGCCAGGGGGACACACTGCCTCGCACTGCGCTTTCACAAACAAACTGCCTGCTCTGGCCATGGTCCACACACACACATAATGCTGGGAAGGAGGTGTGTAATACACATTGGTCCACGCACACACATTGGTACACACACACACACACACACATAATTCAAACTATGCGTGCAAGCACACTGACACACACGCTCTCTCTAAAGATTGCACACTCACACTAACATCTACGGGCGCACGGTTGAATATCACCGCATCAATCTATCACTTTTAGGTGCTTTTTTGTATGAACAGAGACGTGCATACAAATCTCAGACGTGCTCTGTGGGGCTGCCACATCTCTCACTTTCCTCTTCTCCTTTCCTTCCTTCCTGCCCTTCCTGTCATTCTAAAAGCTCTTTACTCTTGGTCTCCAACACCTCTCTCTCGCCCTCTCTCTCTTCTCTCTCCCTCTCTTCCTCTCCCCTCTCTCCCCCTTTCTTGCTCTCTACCACTTAGAATGAAGACAGAGACACTAGAAGAGTGTGACATCATCTCAAGTGGACCATATTAATCAGTTGGCCCTTCAGACTGAGGAAAACCACAGTCTCCTGCCAGGAAGAATAAAAAAAGAAAAAAAGACTTCACTTGTCATTTGACTTGATATTAGCTTGTCCATTATTGTAAAGGCTAGGGACCACACAGGGCTACCTTACTCCAGGGAGTCGTTAATAATTCCAATGACAGATAGCAAGAAAAGCACAACCGGCCACAGGTCGAATATAAAGGAGCCACATTTGTGCTGTCCTCTCTACTTTACTCTTCTCTACGTCACACCACTGTGTAGACTGCTTTCTACTATATGATCTCTCTTACTCTACTCTCTATTCTATACTACTCTACTTCACACTTTTCTATACACTGCTTTCTACTTAATGATCTCTCTTACTCCACACTCCATTATATTCTACAATCGATGCACTCTGCTACTCTACTCTACTATAGTGCTCAAGGTTCCAGGGCCTGGGTAGCTTCATCTTCCCCACCTTCCTCACCTCTCCTGGGGGAGCCTGTGTGGATCTGACAGCCCGTGCTAAGGAGCTCCTCCAACCACACGGACTGGACTAACCAGGTCCAGCTGGGACAATGGGGGCAGACGACGTGCCAAGCACACACCCGCCCACACACCCCTTCCACCACAGCCACCCTAGCGTCAGGCAGGAGGGCCCAGAGAGAGGCCGCTCTCCTCCCCTCTGGCAGGTTGCTCTCGTCAAGCTCGCTGCAGATTAAGGCAGGCCGATAGCAGCACAGGAATCCTGGCTTGTGTTTCTGGATGCTCCCCTCTCAGTCTCCACCCACGGCAAAACAAAAAAAAACTCTAACCCCTGGGAAAGGTGACGGAGGACGTTGAAGACCAGCGGATACTTCACCCTGACCCACAAAAAAATAACTAAACAGAAAACAACTCTAATCTCATATATAAGGGAGAAGGATGACTGCTCAAACTGGCTACCATAGAGACAAACAGACTCTACCCGGGTTTCTGGGTGTATGCCCATAAGCCTGGAGCAGAAAAGACACACAGAGACACCATCTTGGCTCAGGTAGACCGCGTGTTCCTTCCTCAATAACAGCCTCTTTTATTCCCTGTCACCCTCTCTGTCAAGATCCCCCCCCCCCCCCCCCCCACACACACACACACACACACCCACCACCACCCTAACATCTCTACACCTCCACGCAATCCTACATGGCTAAGTCTCTCTTTCTCTAAGGGAGCAGTACCGGGTCAGTCTGTGGGTTGGACCGCTGAGGGGCCCGGGGTGGTTCCGCTCTGACGATAGGAGGAAACTCTTTCAGGAAATACCAGACTGCCGCACGCACACACACACACACACACACACACACACACACACACATGTGCACACTTTTTTCACCTCGCATACAATCTTTTCAGAAATAAAATCCTAAATGTTTCTGCTACTTTCGTCTCAATGGTACCAGACAGGGCTGCTTAGTCCTGCAGGCAAACAGACGCCCCAGTGTGATTAGAGTACAGCGCCAGCCAGTCAGGTGAGGCTGGGAGCGCGCGCTCCACTTACACACGCTCTTCCCTGACTGAGGTCCTCTGGCAAACGGCCAGGGTGTTCTTTTTTTATGGTTTCATTACAGCGAGCTTTAACGATTGAGCCCGATTAAACGATACATCATCATAAAAGCAGAGTGTCATGGATCCCCCCCCCCCCCCCCCCCCCCCCCCCCCCCCCCCCCCCCCTCCTCTCAGCACGGGTGATTAGGCCGCCGCCCGGACTCAGGTGGTAAATTAACACACACACACACACACACACACACTGAAATAAGGTACATTTTTTAAGGGGACGTTGCCAGGATTTACAAGGAAAACAGTGTCATGCAAACGCTTCTCAGTCAACAGGATTTTAATCTCCACTGGTTAGTTATGAAGTCACACGTTAGCCAGCTGGTTTGCATCCTCTGTACCCGCTTGGTAGGCCGTTGATGTGTCCTAGGTAGAGATAAGCGCTAGGTCATTTACATAATGTCTCAAATTGAATGATGGCTTCGAAATAACCATAACATGGTTGGATTGTATAGAAATGAAAGTAGGCCAACTAAAGAACACAGTAGTAGATGTGTGTTTACGACGCAGTCTTTTAAGTCTTCGTCATGTAATAGGAGACCCATGTTGGCTGCATGCCACGACGGCCGGGGTGTGAAGATATCTGTATATCTTGATTAACCTTTAATTGTTTTGTATGTGAGTGTTTGGTATATTTTGTGGTATGTTGTTAACATTCATGCTTGTGTTTATAACTATGGCTTAGAGGGATGGTGCGTATTTAGCCCTTTGGTAGGGTTGTGGAGTAAATCTGAATGAAAATCAAAGGGAATTGTCATTTCTAGTCAAGTGCTGTGTATATGTGTCGTATTTATTAAGAAAACAACACTCCCCCCTCAAAAAACAACAACACATAACCTAAAACGCAACGAAGATATAAGCAAAAAAATTATAAAACCAGATAGTAACAACCGTCCATTTCTGACACTGACTAACATGTCACACTGTAGCCGCTACCTACAGGAAGTTCTTATCAGTAGTGTGGTGTGGTGTGGCCGCCCCTCCCCCACCTTCCTCTCCCAACAATGGAGATAGCAGGATCACATTTCCACCTCCGAAAGGTCAGAGGTCAATCCCATTTCTCAGCCCTCTCTCTGCTAGATCCTTTCCCAGGGGTTAAAGCCTCCTGCCGTCCCAATTCACATCAATTCACGCGTGGCGAAGGGAGTGGTATCCGTCAGGACGAGAAGAGAAGGACCGAAAAAAAATAAAGAAGTTGGTCGACAACTCGGTAGCCCTCAGGGGCCACTCACACACCAGGTTACGGGGTCATGTCTTTGGGAAGTGGTCATAACAAAGCTGTTGTACCTTCTATAGGAGCGCCATGTCGTTGACATGTAGGTGCTGTGATGGTTACCGTAACAACAACAACAACAACAACAACAACAACAGTGAACCACGTGGAAGTAATTGTGGTGTAAACAATGTTGTTGTGCAATAGCCTGTTTATTCCTTATTTTCATCTGTCTCTCAACTCTCACTGAAAAGATTGTTGGTTGGTATTAGTTATTTAACAAAAAGTGTGTGTGTGTGTGTGCGTGGAATTCAACAACATTACACAGGAAGTCAGGAACCTGCTTCATCTGATAACCAAGCCCATGGAAACCTGAGCACTGAGATCAAAATGACCAATAACCAGGGAGGGGCGGGGCATTTATTTACCATGGCTATCACCATATTTAAGGTTTTCGAACATAAAAACATAATATATATTTTTGTGAAAACATATAGTTTCCGAATGTCTAAAAAGTTGTCTGGCCGACAGGGTCTCCACATACAGTTTGTTTAGTGTATTATTCCATACTCTGAATATTTTCTCACCGATTGTAATTTAAACTGTCAATATTGAGACAAAATGCACAACTTTTGTAAACTTATCTTTGAGTGTTTCCTGTCATTCTCAGCAGAGCGATGTTTCTCAATGCCAGGCTTACGCAAATCCTTCCAGAGCATTGAACCTCAGAGAGGCCAATCACAAATGGCTTTTCAGTGAACCGTCTTTGGAAAGGACACCCAATTCCTTTTTAAAACGGCGCTAATATTTTATGCTTTCTGCGAGTGAAACTACCTATGGGCTGCTGCCAAACATCCCAAACAGCAGCGCTGATAGCCGCCTTCATCTGTCAGGTGTCATAAATTAGGCCAACAAAGCTCAACAAAGCTTGTTTGGCGGATAAATCGCAGTGCTCATAAAAGCTGCATGGTTCTTTATGTCTGTCTAGTGCTCAAACATTCACCTCCATGTATCAGTGCAGGGGAAACAGCTGTCAAAGCACCCAGGGCCGTCTTACCTAGCCATTCCTCTTATCGCCTCACTGCTAACTGCCGAGGAATCTGGGGAATCTCGGAACTCTGCGTGTTCACTGACATCCAGCGTGACAGACTTTTATCTTTAAATTTGTACACTAATGGCGGATCGCACATACTTAATCATGCAAAATGAAACTCAGATGTTCAGACCGCAAACAAGCGTTGCATTGGGAAACAAATAATACGGTTACTCCGTGCTTGTCACAGTAGTGTATGATAGTAACATTCAACTGGCTAGTATCCCACCGCCACCTCTCTTGTCTCTGGGGCTATGGTACAATTCTGGGAACTTCTGGGAATGAAATGGGCCAGGACCGCTGCCTCAGCGCTTCATCCACAGCCTTTTCTCCAAAGCGGCTGCGGTTCAGCTGGAGGTCTGTCTGCCTCAGCCCAGAGATGAAGCACCGAGTGCTAGTCAGCAGTCCTACTCAGTCCCCTGGCTTTCCCTCTCTCGGCCTCTAACTCAAACTGCACCACTGCCAGAGACATAAAGCAGCGTAATAATAATGATTGCTCACTGCTGTCCTGACCCCAAACGGACAGGGAAGCATTGTCCACAATGACCATCTTAAAACTTAAATGACGATTGATGTTTGAAGGCAAATACCTCTGAATGTACGCGTACTGCAATCAGAGTCTACATTTCCATTCAAGTATACTTTTGAGGTCAGAGTCTTGGCAGGTCAGAGTGTCTGATAAATTGCTTTAGGGAAGGCTTTTAATGAAATCCGAGTCCATTAAGAACATGTTATGGCAGTGGTTTGACTGAAGCCTGCAATGGCTTGAATGGGCTCACTGTCAGAAGCCTGGAGAGGAAAGGCAGTTGCACACTAATACCAGGAAACTCTAAAATGGCCGACATATTTTAGGCTTTATAAAGCAGCCAATATTACACAACAAACATGCGCCCTCAAATCTGTTACGGAGAAATTGTGTCCTAAATCATGATGTTCGCAATGCACACTCTGCATGTTCACAGAGGACAGGCCTGTACCGGTTTGGCTCAGTACAGGGTTGATCATATAGCGTGAAATTACTTGCAAACTTTCTTCTGACAAACTTTTCCTGTTCTGTGCTTCTGTGTTCTTGCTTTATTTGTGTCTGTGTGCCATTGAATTAACATGTGAGTCAGCCACCCTAGATTAAAGCAAATTGTTATAAAGTATAGGTAGAAAAATATAAATCCTGTTCATCATGATGTGTGTGCATAACGATGGTTCTACAAGGTCCACGTAGGCAGATTTATGAGGTCTGTGAGTCCGGCTTGGTGGTAAAATTGAAAACAAACACCATGAGTGACTTTCCTAACAGCCTCCTCCCTACTGACAGCACTGTGTTTTGTTCGCTGTATCTATGTGCATATACCCAAATGTATTGAGAAGATAAAAGCTGAAGCCTAATGAAGCCTCAACCGCGTAAACATAACTTGGGTCATAGGTCGTTTGGTGGTAGATTCTCTCACCACGGTGGTCACACTTTGACAATGGATGCCTCCCACTGACCCAGTCACATTTGTTTTAGAATGAATTAGAATTCGAATGAATTCGAATCTATTCTAAAATACAATTTGTCTACACCAATCAGGTAATGCAAACAGTTCATTGGTAGCATTAAGCACTGGGCGTCTCAGGGACATATCCTAGCCAGCAGGAGCTGGAGAATCTAACCATCGGAACACAGGTCTGACGTCCACACTTGACACTTGAATGTAAACTTTATGGGTTCGGATTTCATTTTTCCACAAAAATACTTCCATGTAAAGTAAATCTGCTGAAATGGGGCTGGGTTGAAGAGAAGCCCTTATGTTGTTCTTGCTGTTCAAAATGGTATTAAATAGGCAAATGCCTTCATTTGCGCAATTGTGCATTCATGCATTGTTGCTGAGAGGTTGTATAAATTAGGTTTGGTTTTGCCAACGTTAAGGGGTTGGCCAAACTAAAAGTCAAATGTATAGCAGCATAGTGCTGCTCTCCTGGTGTATTACAAAAATGTACACATCTCAATAGCAGCTTATGCAGTTTGGGCGTCGTTTTTTTGTCAAAAAGATATATGGATATTCAACACATACTCAAACGGTGAATTAGCGCTGTGACGCAGGTAACTAAAGACTCAACCCCCGGTATGAGTCCCAGTGTGTCTAGCGGTGTATACCTGCCGAGGAGATGGAGGAGAATCCTGGCGGGCTCCGTGTAGGCATGGGGCGGGGTATTAATGAAGTAGTCTACCCATGTGGTGCCCAGATTGCTGTTCACATGCCTATGCAATCGGATGAGAATGCGAGCCTGACAACCTCGGGAAGTGGTCTAGCTCATTGGATCACAATGTGAGCAAGATACGATCTGGGACTGTCCAGAACTGACAGTTTCTGCATCCTGGCTTGATCGGATGATAAAAAGTGTAAGTGTAACCGAGGCCTCAAAGCTTGATCATTTGTAGGTGACAAAATGGGAGCTGACCTGGATATATATACGAATGGGTCTTGACATGTTTATTGACAAATTAAAGTTACAGCGCATAAGGAATTCTGAACTTCACAGAAATAAATTAAGATAACATGACATCCATTCTTTCTCTCCTGAGCGACGGAATACAATTCATTGAATCCCTGGATGAGGCTACTACTTTTTACAACCAGGGTGTCAACAGGCCAGGCCATCTCCATCCATTGAAACCTTAATTTGCACACTCGTTTATCGACACACAGCATTAAGTGGCTGGCCTAGAGATCAGATGTGCCACCATTGTCACTTGATCATCTGAACTAGCAGGTTGACTCTCCCTATAATTAAGGGTTGCCATAATAGCCGCTGTGTTTCTTCTTTTTTTACCTTCTCTGTGGATCACTAGGGCCATTGTCTGTCGCGCTCCTCAGCCGAGAGGGCTGGTGACGTATACGCCTTTTTCCAGAGAACTATTCAGAGTTAGACTACAGGTTATGCACATTTCACACCGAGAATGACTGATATCTCAGGCATGGACAGGAAGTTGATTAACAAAAGGGCCCGTCAAATTTTCACGCTCATGCCCATGCTCAGCGCCGTCTCACACTGGCAGTTGAGCAATGCCGGTGCGGGTCATGTTGACAGTTCTATTTTTAGAGCCGATGAGAACACATTATTTACCTTCACCTGTCATCTACGAGACAGGTAAGACACTTGATCTGTGAAACAATCTGAAGAGCAGATGAGTGGAGTGGTATGAAGTAAACAAGTGTTTATTTGTTTAGGAATCTAGGGAATCTATGCTTCCATTTAAGCAGTGATTAACAATACACTTACATTTAGGACATTGACTTGATAAACGAATGCTGTAGCTAAACAGGTATTCTTATGTATAATCATGCAAATACAGAACTAATTAGAGCTTAGACTAGTATCTGGTCTGCTGGCAGCGTGAATCAAAAGGCGTTAGATGGCTCGATGGACACGCAGAAGCGTAATGGGCAGAGATAAGCCCAGGGTTTATTTGTCTTTTGAAGATTAGAGTCTCCACTCTCTTTGCATGATCAAAACGATAAAGATTTGTCCAAATTCACAAACCAGTTGTTTATGTACTTATCAGAATTAGAATCAGAAACACTTTATTGATCACCGGGGGGGGGGGGGAAATTGAGTAAGAAGCACTATCCATGTATAATCGCCACTTTTCACTGTTGTGACAGGTTCACTCAATCACTTCAAACTGGCACCAGTGAGCTATTCCTGGAGTGTCAATCAAAAAATCAACGGCTGAAAAGAACCAAGTAGCATTCATACCGGCATGCACCACAATAGTGTCATGAGTGCTGACGACGTAGTGTTTATCTGGGAGAGCATCTGGGAGAGCAGGCTGGGTATCATTACGTTCAGGTATGGCCAGGTGAGTGAAAGGGTAAGATAAGCCAGCTGTGGCTCTGATGCATGGACGTGCACACAGGCTACCAGTGGCCTCACCCCAGAGAAACACGAATGAGGGCACAGAGGGCAGAGTGAGGTGAGATCAGGGAACGCCCAGTGGAATCACATGAAGGAGGGCCAGGGAGAGAGAGGAAATAGAAACCATTTTTCATTTAACTTCTTCTCCTCCTCCTCCTTCACCTCCTCCTCCTCCTTCTCCCGCCCAAGTGGAAAAGCTGCAGTGCTGTCCGTCATCTTGCAACAGTTTATGCCCCTGGGTGACGTGTGAACTTGGAAATATGTCAGCTGGGCAGCATTAGTGCAGAGATACCACTCGTGCAGAGCGCATGCACGGAGCACACACATGTGTGCATGTGTGTGCATGGTTGACTAAGAATCCAACTATTCAGACTCAAACTTATTCCCCACATTGTTAGACCTCAATTTCTTCAATTGATCATTCTGGGTGTAGTAGTATTTCTATCTTAATTGATCTATATTTCGAATGAATTAAACGCTTAGACAAGTTAATCAGAAGGTGATCAGCAGGTTATACATCCACGGCCATCATGTAATAATGACTCAGCAACATCTACAGCTACGGGACGGTTTCCTGGGCCTCAAAAGCAATCACAGCCATCAATGATCCAGGGATAATAAGATGGATTACACACTTTACTATTGCTCCAGACCTAATTCCGAGACAAACCTCAGCAGAGCCGCGGGGCAACCACTCAGACTGACAGCGGTAAAACGCCAGCACAATGGGAACAAACAGCCCTGATCACACTCATTCCACTGAGACTCAAATTTACTTGTCCGGGCCACAGTTGCATTAAAGGCAATTTTGACTTTGACTGATTGACGGGCAGCCTCAAACCACAAGGCCATGCAATTATAACAAGTGCATGGATCTCTCTGGGAAACAATTGTGTTATTATTCAGTTCACCACATACACATGAAGCTTAATTTGGGCGTGCCAGAGACCAGTGACTTCCGTCAAAACAAGTGGTTGGGTTGTACATGCATACAGACATATTTATTGCAACAGTTTGAAGAATCACATAAACAAAACTTTGAGGGACTGTGTGGACATTGATTGACACTGTATTTTCTATGATAGATAAAGACAAATGGCTTATTTTACATAAAAACCATCTCACCACCGACTTCAAAATATGTTGCAGCGGGGAAGTCTACTGTTATTGTATGAAATATTTGGAACATTGTTGACTGATTTTCATTAGATTTTACTGTGTGCAGTAACGGTGTTTACAGTTTTGTGCCGACTGGATGACTGAATCGAAAGCGGTGCACAGCTTTCACCAGCTTAGAAACGTCCTCCTAAAGGTCGAACACTTCACTAAAAGTCCAACCCGGGGTGAAAGCACTCCCCCCAGGTTGGGTTCATTTTTTACATAAACCCACAGCTTAGCTGCGCATAAAAGAAGAACACACATGGTGATGTGGCATTTAAACACACATACTCACACGTGCACACACAAATCCCCCACACACACAAGCCGAGTACACCTGAGCTTCTTTCCCCAGGTTGATCCCTGCTGCCCCGAGGGGTAGGGAGATGCATGTCAGACATGTACACTGACAGGACTAATGATGAATTACACATATATTAGCACACAGCCCGGGGACAGCCTCCTTTCCCAGTGACCAGCGCTCACAAGGATACGTGCACGCAAAAACACATGCACACGCATGCTTCTAAAGGTCAAATCCGCTTCATTTTAAGCAGGAGACTAATGGCACCTGTGCTCATGCATGCACACACACACACACACACACATACATACACATGAGTGTGCGTGCACACACATATACCCACACAGGTGCACACACACACACACACTATCGATGACAGGCACTTCCACTCAAAGAAGCGAAACAATGCTGAGCTGAGCATTGTATCACTCATTTCCTGTCTTGCGGGCGGTCAAAGGTTAAACACTCCTCATTCTCTCTAAACCCTAACAGAGGAACAGGGGGAAGACAGTGACACGCCATGCAATGTGTTAGCTTGACCTTCAGTCTTAGCTCGCCCACATTAGCCCCTCAGATCTTTTCTCTCTCTGGCCTTCCACCACACACTGACTCACAGCCTGATGATGCCACCGACAGGAGGCATACAGTATCAGAGAGTTACCCACTTTAGCAGCACTTCACCTTTACCTTTGAAGTAACCGTTGCGTAAAGGCAAAGAAAACATAATTCTGTCAACACGGTTCAGTCCTATAATGAACATCACCAAACCTCAGCGAACAGTATGCAAATCACAGGAAAGCCAGTTTTGGAAACCTGTGATCGCATCATACAGCATGGCTTACAATCCACAGTGGTGATTACGGATCAAACTGGATAAAACAAATCGTTCAAGGGTACCTGACCCTTCACCTGTATGTAAAGTTATAGTTTTTGTATATAACGTCTTGTTCCGTTTAGTGAGCGTATGATGGATGGGATGCTTTACATGCATTATCCGGCAGCTCTGCGGCCAGACAGCCAGGTGTGTCTAGCGACTAGCTAACCCCAACAAACCCCCCACCCCCCTCCCTTCAGCGCTCTGTGCAGTCAGTCAGCAGGGAGCTTCCACTAATCCTCCTCCGTCACTCAGCTCAACCTCCTCTCTAATCCCCCGGGGAGGCAAAACCATGGCACAGGGGAGCTCCTGATTATAAACGCAGAGAGCTGACAGCTAAGCTGGGGCCGCGACACCCTGGGGTAACCCTACACCACCCCCCCCCACCCTAATACACACACACGCACATACTCGCACACACACACCTAAACACACACACACACACACACACAAGCACACACGTGTGCACACCCACACACCCACACACAGGGTGATGACAGACACCCATGCCGAATGTCTGAAGATCCTAAACCATGCACAGAGGTCAGAAAAGAGTGGAGATGCAACAGTCTCCAGGGACCATGTGGAAGCACACAAGATATGAACAGAAATATTCACTGCATGGTCGGTCGTCATCCTGATGAGCCAGACAGAGGTGCTGCTTTGTCTGCTTCATACTGATTTCAGAGACCATCAGAACAACCCTAGCCTGAACGCTCATACAGGCCCTTGCCAGTACACAAAAAGTTGCTCAATGTTGTGCGCTGAAACAAAAAAAAAAAATCTATAAAACGCCCTCGCTGGGTCCCGGCTGGCAGGATACGGTGTGTATTATTCTGCTGCCTCGACCGGTCTGAAGCCACATAATAGAGACCGGTGGCTGGTCGTCTGGAGCCACTATGAATGATAGGTAGAGCGTTACGGTCCCAGACCATAATGAGCGGAAACGAGATGAACACAGAGATACAGCCAAAAATACATACACCCTGGGATAACATGAAATATTGCGGCAGATTGAATGGATGTTGTGTAATTAAAAGTCTATACGAGGGATGGTGATTGAAGGGAGAGCATCAACATGACTTTCCTCTCACAGCATCTATCATTTCGCAGCGTGGTTCCATGACATCAGGTTCTAGGCAAGAATTGTCATTTTAAATGTAAAATTTACTCTACTCTAGTGCGTTGACCAATATCCCATGTTCTTCAGAAAAGGCTCTGATGCTAAATTCCCTCCTCCAAATATATATATATAACAAATAAATTTATAAATAATTCACTGTCTGCTATTTCAGTGATCTATGGTTATGAAAACAGAACAAAAGATAGAAAAAAGTTTACACAAGCATTTAAGTGAAACAGATGTTTAACAACATACTTCACTTATCACTTATGCCTTAACATTAGATATCTGCCTTGGCTCCAGTTGACCTCTGTCTGGCTCCTGGGTTATGGAAGACCTATTGTTCCGCAGGTCTGTTACTCCCAAACACAAACGTGCACAACACCAGCTGTAGCCAACGGCGGAGATTGTGAGAAACCCGGCGATTTTAGGCGTTCACCTTAACTGTTATAGTTCAAGAAGAACCAAACACAGCAGAATATTTTTGATGATTTTACGATTATTTCACTCATGGCGTCTCACAGAACATTAGCCTGCAGTTCACATGGCCACCGAAACAAAATGATCTAAGTACACAGCTAAGTCCACATTGGTGCAGCATGGGAGACTCACCACTTCAGTGGGGCGGAAGAATTTGGGGTCGACTTTCACAAGAATGGCTCCGGTCTCCTTGTTACGGCCAACCTCCTGCTCATTTGTACCCTCCCACCTGAGGGAGAGAGAGGGGAGGGGGGAGGAGAAAGTGAGTTTTTCCCACAGCTGACATTTACTTAATTAGTTTAAGGTTTCCCAAAAGACAAATCATACAACTGTATTTCAGTATGTGAGCCCAAACACACACACACACACACACACACACACACACACACACCGGTTAATGTGAGGAGCGACAGATAGTAGCTCATGTCAAAATGACGGAGCGCTTCCTGAATAGAGCGACAGAAGAGGAAAGGTGGGCGAGTCAAAGGTCAATTAGCTGGGCGGGGGGAGGGGGGAAAGCACCATCTCTGTGTGTGAGTGTGTGCGCGTGCATGTGCACTTACACAATTGTCGTGCCCACGTGCTTGAAGGCCATTTCCACAAAATCCCTCACGCTGTGCACCTCCCCCGTGGCGATGACAAAGTCCTCCGGCACTTTGTGCTGCAGCATCAGCCACATAGCCTACGGGCGAGAGAGATAAGAGAGACAGAGGGCGAGAGAGGGAACAAAACAGAGATAGGGAGTCAGATGTGAGAGGTGAACTCGCTGGGAGATCATAAGGACGGCTCCACGGTCCGCTCTGGACAAGGCCTGACTCCCAACTCCTGACAGACAGGAAGTGAACCTGTGACCCCGGAGAGGGCTGTCCGTCCGTACCTCTGGCCTGACGTCACAAGCAGGGGCTCATGGGACGCATGTCGTGGGAACGGGACGACAACCCTCCCACAGGCCCGCTGTTGCACCGTTGGCACACTACACTACACCCACACAAACACACACACATAAATAAAAACAAACACACATGCACGCACACACAGGCGCATACACACACAGAAATACAAACAAACACAAACAAACAAACATGCACGCACATGCGGGTGCACACACACAGACACAAACATGAATCCAAACACACATGCACGTGCACACACAGCAACACACACATGCACACAAAGTCAAGTGTGCAAACAAGGACACACTGCCCTACCACTACAGAATCAGCCAGCCAATTAAGCTAACACCTGAGGGTATGATTCAGCGCTGAATGACTGTAGCGGCCAATCATCGTCAGTGAGTGAATCCCAACGTGTAGCTGTCACTGTCTATTTTTTCCACAAAGACCAGTTATTATTCTTAGCCTTTAGAACCAGTGAAAGCTGATAACCCAGGGCTCCAGGACAGAGGAGGCACTACATTAAAAAAGAAGCCCAGGAGGAGCAATCGAACACAGGGCTCCAGTGTAGCGATATTTATTGTGACCGGGAGCCAAGGGAAGGTCAGTGCTGAGACGGATCCTCGGTGTGACCAGCGGGATTACAGAGGCCTCCGTGCGGGGGCAGAGGGAAACAGACAGCCTGGCAGACGTATGGATGGACACACACACACACAGTGACCAGAGTTCAGGCAGGGCATGGTCAGAGAGAGTGAGAGAGAGTGAGAGAGTGAGAGTGAGAGAGGGGAATAAAATCCTCCTAAATACTTGCACAATTCTCCCAAGAACACATCAGCACGTTTTTATGTGCTATACTTGGATTTGCAGCAGACAGATTCTGTGTGTGTGTGTGTGTGTGTGTGTGTTAGTGTGTGCGCACGTATGTGTTTATATCTATTCAGTCACATCCACTGGTTTTATGTGACACAGTTGGACAGAGCTTGGCAGACTGACCAACATTTTATTTGCAGGACTTCTGCTGTAGTACTCCCAGACTGTGTCACTCACACACACACACACACACACACACACACACATATAAATGCATGCACACACACATACAGGCATGCGCACACCCGCACACACACACACACACACACACACACACACACACACACACACACACAGGCAATGCACGTGCACAAACACACACACACATAAAGGAAACATACACACTCAGGTATACATATTGATCATAATTTATCATCCAACACACACACAACTCACACACACAGACAAAAACAAACACACATGCACACACAGCAGTAGTGATGGAATTCTGGGAGGATAGAGTGAGGGGTGCCTGGGGAGGGTTCAGGGTCACCTGACGGCTCTGCTTGGACGGTTCCCCAGAGACGGCCCTTTGACCTCTTGACATCTGACCCCTGATGGACAAACCAGATTCTCACACTCTGTCACAATCCGAGGGTGACACTTCCATACGTAGAGACGAATAGTACAGGCCAAACGTTCTGAGAATAATAACGTCAATCCCTATTCTCCAATAACCTAATAAAGCCTTACTGTGATTCTCAAGCCTAGTTGTATTAAAAAGGTTACATCTTGTAAAGGTTATACATATTCAACTTTAAATATCTTGATAGATGGAGACATTCAGGCACCACCTTGTTTCAAACATAAGTCAAAATGAATCACAGTCAAAGGTAATTGCTGAAGTAAAAACATCTCTCTCTGTGTTAGCATGCTGTTTGCAAACGTTATGCTACCGAGTGTATACGGTCCATCAGCAGAGAAGAAAATAAAGTACAACAATCGTTATAAAATGCAAGATATATTTCTTTGACCAATTACTACTTCAACAAAAACTCTGGTTGCAGCAAATGGGTTTTGGTATACATATTGTGGTTTAAGATCAACATTAAGCCAGCATAAATCATCCTTCCACACTGGTCCGAGTCTACGTTTCTCCCCCTCACTTCCTCCCCGTTGTCCGCATATCAAGTTAATGATCACTGCAGAACGGAGTGAGATCTCAAACACCGCCGTGTCTAAGTTTATACTACTTATTTTGACCGTGTGACTGGCTGATTATTTGAACATGTAATGGAGCTGACTGCTGGATGGCGTTCCCACCACACCAACCCCCACCCCCACTGCCGTCCCGCTCCCGACTGATGAATGTGGCGAGCGTGACGGAGCGGACGCGCGGCGATGACGGGGACGGCCAGAAGGCTGTCTCGGAGCAGGAGAAAATGTTTAGGACGAGGGACGAGTGATATGGCTCGGGCTAATTTCTCCCCGAGAAATGTAATAAATAGCATGTGTATTTCTGCTGTCCGTTGTGGGCTGCTTTTGTGTGCGCGTGTGGGGTGGTTTTTTGTGCAAAAATAATGATGTATCCCTAGAAGGCCACTGGTCTGCAGCATAATTGCCCGGCTTTGGTTGGGATGGCCCATTATTTAAGTCTTTCTCTTAATTTCCCCCTTCACCTCCACATGCCAACCTTACTTTATTCTACAACCCCCCCCCCCCCCAACCAACATTCCTCTCCTCCAGCACTCCTGCCAAGAGTTCCCCCCTTAACCCCATCTCTCTCTCTCTCTCTCTCTCTCTCTCTCTCTCTCTCTCTCTCTCTCTCTCTCTCTCTCTCTCTCTCTCTCTCTCTCTCTCTCTCTCTCTCTCTCTCTCTCTCTCTCTCTCTCTCTCTCTCTCTCTCTCTCTCTCTCTCTCTCTCTCTCTCTCTCTCTCTCTCTCGGGTGCTCTGCTTCATTAGCTGTGAGATAAACAGCTCTGAGGTTCAGTCCTGCACACTCAGCGTCCATCTTCCTGGTCACATGGTCCTCCCAGACTGTACCCACCCCTACTCACCTTACGACTCTGACCTCCACGCAGAAACCCTCCAAAATAAATTATGTTAAGTTAAACAAAAATAACACAAATCAAAAACTGAATGCAAAAGTGTTTTGTTTTTACTGAGACAAAATCTTTTTCTGCTTTGTGCCTCTTATCCCGCCTAAAGGTATTATGCTTAGAAAAGAAAAAATACTGGTAAAACGTGACCAGACCTCCTAGCTTCACTGATTCTCACTGTTGACCAACGCACTAGCGGTATCATCAGTATGTGCTGTGCATGCATCCTGCCCCATGACATCTGCCAGCAGGGTCTGACCTAGTTCTCAACAAGCCCACTGTGGCAGACAGATTAGAACTCTACCTGCCTCTTCGAATTTGTACCTGCCAAATCTGGAAACCTGCAGAAGTCAATGGATTCAGCAGAGGGATGGAGACGGAGGGAGGGAGAGAGGAGAGTAGAAAAAGACAAAGACAAAGAGAGAGACAGGGAGGGGGAGAGAGAGAGAGAGAGAGAGAGAGAGAGAGAGAGAGAGAGAGAGAGAGAGAGAGAGAGAGAGAGAGAGAAGAGAAAGAGAAAGAGAAAGAGAGAGAGAGAGAGAGAGAGAGAGAGAGAGAGAGAGAGAGAGAGAGAGAGAGAGAGAGAGAGAGGGGGCGAGAGAACATACTGTCTGAAACAGGGAAACTTGCATTAGGTCACACTTCAGGAAACCATTTGCACATTCATATATTTTCTTCCTCAATGCTCTAAAAGATATATATAAATAATACAAGAAGAAACCCTTGATAACAGCCACATCTCTGCATCATACTCTTGCTATAAAACACTTAAAAAGCCAGAGAACCCATTGTTTCAGATGGAATTCGAACACTATGTGATAAAACCAAAAAAAAAGAATTTGGGCTGAGTTTTAGGAAAGAGGGGGGCGTGTTATCCCCATGGTTACGACCCACGCCAACTTTATGATACTTTTTTAGTACCGTCGTCGTGTAACTGTTATGAGCGTTATAATAAGCGATGTTGTATATGAAATCCACCACACACCGTAGCGTTATACTATAGGTGTCTGGGAAGCCTTACCCTCGGACGCGGGTATTAAATAAATCAATGCTCAGATGGAGCCTCAGCATCCACACAAACCGCGCCGCCGGGGCCCCTTGGTCGTGACGTCAGACTTCCTTGGAAAGGGTACTCCGACGTCACGAAAAGAACACCAGCTGCGTTCGCAGCAGAGTGGAACGTTCACAGTGTTTTGGGGAGAATGGCAAAAACATAGGAATTTACACCTTTTTTTCTCTAAATTGGGGACTTATTTCAGTAACAGTGATAAAATGGCATAGATTACTATGTTGACGATCATATAAGACAAATTACGTTTAAAACAAAACGTATTGGGTTCAATGGCTCTTTAAGCAGGCCATTTTGAAAGAAAAAGCTAAACAAATGCACCAGCAACCCATTTCAAATCAACTCTCCATGTCCAGCTATGGCTGTACCCCATCCAACCCCCCACCCCTGGTCCTGTTTCCATCATGGTAAGGGGCCCTCTCCGTCTCTCTCTCCAGTGTCCCTGGCTGCCTGTCTCCAGCTCTGACATGTGGTAGGGCTCACAGTAAACACTTAATAGAGAAACCATTACAGCAGTAGAAAGCCATCAGCCCCAATCACAGTCTGCTAACACCACAAACTTCATGATTTACACACATACACATACATACAGTATATGTTCATGCACACACGCACACACACAAACATTAAGAATCACTTTATTAGGCAACTGCTTCAGTGGAAATCCCTTCAAAGTGATCAAAATAGGGTTGCAAAATAAAAAACATCTTTGCGCCTTGCTGTATATAGTGGAACAGAAACTCAGTGATGGCCAAACTCTACTATCCTCCATTAACAGAAATGGGAGTAGTTAATTGCTTTGAGACTTCATTCTACAGACCATTTGTAGCTGAGGAGGCTCTCTTGCTGCTGCTTTTACAACCTGTCAGCCAGCTGTGAGATAAGTACCAGTGAGGAGATTAATGAATCACTGTTGCAGCCATGATGTCACTAGTTCGCACGCACACGCACACACGCACGCACACACACAAGCATGGGCACAGGCACACACAAGCACACATATGTGGACACCAACACACACACACATACAACATTGAGCAACGTCACACTTGGACAGGTGGCATGTTTAAGATCATGCAGGTCACAGAGTGTTTATCAGTCGAGCGTTACGGACCCACATCCATCAAAAACTCTGCTACTTCCTGGATACAGACGCAATCATGTGCAGCCATCTCACTCTGAGATTAGGCAAATAGTATTGAAATTACAGCTTTAAAATGACCCAGGCCTCCACACTGATATCACCCACTGGAGGAGACGCTTCTGAGAGATATGTTACACGTGTGTGTCTGGTGTGTGTGAGGGTGAGCACGTGCCTGTGCTTGCGCGTTTCTGTCACTATTGTTGTAGATTGACACAGTTTTGCGTGACATCAAACACAACTTGACCGACGGGCCAGTCATATGTAATTATTGTGTAAGGAAAGGGACATTTCCAACCACACAAATCAAATGAACAGCTATCATTTAACAGGTGGGCGTGTGTGTGTGTGTGTGTGTGTGTGTTTGTGAGTGTGAGTGATTTAACATTCCAAAACAGTGCCGGATAAACCTTAACACAGGATTGTGAGGAGCGGACTAGTCTGACAGCTACCTCAAAGGAGCCTTTTGTTCTTTCTGAGAAGACGGTGTGCAGGAAACACACATCATTCTTACGCAGAGACTCGTAACCACACACACATTCAGACATGTGCACGTGTCGCTTTGTTTAGTGGTGCTGTGTCTGTGCACACACACAGAGACCTTCACACAGGTGCACACACAAACACACATGCCATCGGGGCGTGTTAAGGTGTCTGTCTTGATGGGGTCAGTGGAGGTCAACTTTGCTTCTCTAAACAGCCAAAGAACACACCGCAACGCTCGCGCCAATACACGGCGCTCATATTCAACAGGTTTCAGTACAAACGAGGAAAAGTAGGTGAGAGAGAGACAGCCAGAGTGATTGAGAGAGATCCTTCCCTTCTCACTTTGGTAGGTTACTGCTTAAAGCCTGTGATTCAAACACATCAAGGTAAAATGAATTAAGATTAGTTCAAAATGTACCAATCAAATCTATCCCTCTTCCAAAATGTTTATCATTAACTCGAAAAGCCAACCAATAACACAAGTGAATAGTTTGCTTAGATACAGCAATGTGTATCCGGGGCTTAACCCCGTCACTGTAACGGCCTACAAAAACAAAAGGCAGCAACATTACACCATGTGTACTCCTCGCTTGTCATTTCCACACCTAATAAGTCGTCCCGGGGTATTAAGTCATAACCTTCACCCGATATAACCACGCTGACGATGAGCCCCAGTCCAACAACAACACAGACTATTGACTATATTCCCGATTTAAAACCCAATAAAACGGCCCCAGCCGGCACCGCAGTGGTCAGCTGTCAGGGGATACTGAGTTACGTCCACTAAACCCGGATCACCGGCGTTCCGAGAGGTCCCGACTGGTCAAGGGTTCCGTTCTCCTGGACCCATTCTATTTTCCATCGATTTCCATTGGGATCATGTGATCGTATGAGTGTATTCATAGCGTTCTTGTCGACTGCCTCCGGGCCTCTACCTACAGCAGAGCGTGTCTGGTGTCTCTGTCTAGCTCGGTTCTGTCAAACCCGCAATTACCATCGCTCTTTGAGGGTTTGGGATGAGTTGGGTTTTGAAAGTGAACGCAAACAGACCAGATGAGAGCGGTTCAGAAGGGACTCCAGTGTAGATTAGATAAGTACCAGTGAACCAAGAATCGTGTTTTTGAAACGCCCTAGTTTGTCTTCTATGATGTTGAACATAGTAATCTGTGCCATTTTGCCACCGTTACTAAAATAATACTGTTCTTAAAAAAGAAACGGGTGAAAATCGTAGGTCTTTGCCAGTCTCCGGGAACCAGCTGCTGAACGCTGTACTCTGTTTTGAACTCAGCCGTCCTGAAAACAAAATGTTCAAGACAAAGGGACATCGGCGGCGAGAGGTAACGTTCACGCCACGGTGTGTGTTGATGTGTGGAGCTCCGTCTGGGCAGCGGTTAATGATGATGATGGCTGCGTCCGAGAGAGGGTTAAGCTTCTCGGGAAACCATAGTGTAATGACGCGCTGTGTGGTCGTATTTCATATACACCATCGCTCATCATAACTCAACGATGTGTACTAGCTTAAAAAAAACTGAAGTATCACAAAGTTGGCGTGTGCCGTTACCATGGGAATAACTAGACATACTATTACCTTCCTAGAGCTCTCAGCACAAAATACATTTCTATAATTCTCATAGCATTCGAATTCGAGCTGATACACTTTAAGGCCAATCGAGATGAAGCCACTTGGGTGTTGCATCACTATTTTTATGAAAACATATAAGTACATTGTACTTTGGTTACTCCATTAAAGGCCGCATAAGTACTTATCCGTACTACTGCTGGCCCTCCACACACACACACACACATGCGCGCACAGACCCACATCGGCACGCACACACAGACACTTCTGTCTTTCATTTGCACACGTCATACAGTGATATGGGCCTACACACAGAGGCACACACACACACACACACACACACACACACACACACAGAGCGACATGCAAGTATGCACGGTTAACTTTCCCAGGCTCCACCTCAGGGAACACCGACGTCCAAGCGGCTGCTACGGAGCTGTGATTTTTAGCAGGACAAATTATTATTTTTTTTCTCCAGTACAGCGAACCTCTATTTTTAGAGACGGCTGCAGCTCTGACTCTCCGCCGTGGGCTCTCTCTCTCTCTCTCTCTCTCTCTCTCTCTCTCTCTCTCTCTCTCTCTCTCTCTCTCTCTCTCTCTCTCTCTCTCTCTCTCTCTCTCTCTCTCTCTCTCTCTCTCTCTCTCTCTCTCTCTCTCTCTCTCTCTCTCTCTCTCTCTCTCTCTCTCTCTCTCTCTCTCTCTCTCCTCTCCATCCCTCTCCCTCTCCCTCTCCCTCCCTAGTTGTGTTTTTAACCGAAAAAAGTCAGAGACTGATGCATTTTTCCTTGTCGGACGCAGACTGTGTGGACGTCAGTCGACGACAGACAAGGCTATAAATACGCGTTGACCTCACTGTAGGACGCACACACACACACACACACACACACACACACACACACAGACTCACACGCACTCACACACACACAGACAGACATGCACATGCTTAGACAAGTGGGTTGTGTGGTGAGGTCGGGGGAGGGGAGGGTGGGTGGAAGGTGACGCAGGGATGACGCATCGCCCGGCTGTCCATCTTCCGGGCAGTGTGACCATGCACATGCGACCGCCAGCGCGCGGTCGGCGAGCATCGCATCACTTCCTTTCTGACACAGCACACCAGCTCTGCTCCTCTCCCGGGAGAAGGAGGAGGAGGAAGATAAGGAGAAGGAACAGGAGGAGGAGGAGAATGAGGAGGAGGACAAGGAAGAATAGGAGAATGAAGAGGTCATCCGGTCTAACGGGTCGGGATCAGGGCTTTTTGAGCTGACGCGGATACGCGACAAGCAAGCGTCTGGAGCTTTTACTCCTTGCAGCAAATGGTCTGTCACACATGACATCACATGAATTATTCAATTGTTTACAAGTGGATCACCTCTATTGAGAAGAGCTGTTGTGTTTATGAATCAAGACATATTTAATAAATCCAATGAGGGGCGATATGTACATTACAGCGGAAAGTACAGGACAGTAATAGGGATGAAAAAATACATACAAAATGAAAAGATTGTTAAAACTACCAAGTATAATCCTGATGCAACAAAACATAACAAAGAGGAGCTGGCGCTGTTCGGCCACTAAATAGACCAGGGGAGACAAGGGGGAGTCGAGACAAGGGGGAGTCGAGACAAGGGGGGGGACACGTGCTTGTGAGACCGATGCGTGAGATAGACCAAGCAGCAGCGCCTCACAGTTCTTCATAACTACACGGCCGAGTCCTTGTAGTTACAACACTTTGGATGTGTGCGGACAAGTTCAAGTGGTTGTATTGCCACACAGCTAGGCTGATGGAATTCAGACAGACGGACAGACAGACAGACAGACAGACTAGGGGAGACCGTGCTGTGGGGCGTGTCTTTCCATGTGACGTCAACTCGGATGCGTCCAGCATAAATTGCCCATTCGGGCCACAATGTCCGCATCCAGCCAGTTTATATATTGCCATGGTACCATTCGGGTTCTGAGTAGGCCCAAATGAAACACCCACTAAAATACCTTTCCAAAAGAGGAAAATAAAAAAATATATAAAAATATCCAAATTTATTGCAACAGGATTCAAAAGGCTCAAGATCCCCCAGCCATAAACAAGAGCACATGATGTTTATATGTTAGGTCCAAATTTACACACGTTAGTGGGTACTTATGGAAACGGGGCATGACGGAGGGAGCCCGTTTCTCCCAATGGGACACAAAATATGCTCATTGCATTAACGACGGCTGCCCTTATCCCCAAGGTATTGATATCGTCAGTAACCATGTGCAAGGAAACACACCAACACACACACACACACACACACACACACACACGCACGCACGCACGCACGCTTGAACTTGTCGGTGACCTCTAGCTGTATGAACGGTTGGTTTTCAGTAAACAGTCTTTCCATGTATTCATCAGAGAGAGGGGAAGGAGACCCATAAAGAGTCAGTCATTCACCATTTAAGACTAAACGATACATTCCATACACACACACGCAGTCACACACACGCACTCACATAAACGTGCACGCACTCACACAAACGTGCACACACACACCATGGTATTGGCCCCACGCAATGCAGAAAGAGTTGCTGTTTTAGACTCTTGTGATAGCTTCATTTTTACACCGTGAGAACATGAGAAACACATTTCTCAAAGGAGTCCTCTCATTCGTTGTGGGTGTGTAGTCATTTTTGGGGGGACGAGAACAGAAACACTCCCACACACACCCAGATACATACATGAATGTCTAATATAGTAAGAATATGCCAATATGTAAGCCATGATATATGAATAGGCAAAAACAGGGGGCTGAAGAGGATGTGAAGGCTGTTGAAAATAAGCGCCTCCGATATTCTAAGCGTTATTTACCACACCACATTTGCTTGAAACCCCTGTTCCATTTCTAACCCCAAACACACACACAAAGGGTGCTTGTCAGAGGAGTGAGTGAAGCTGAACTGCAAAACTTATATTTATACATTTATATCCATGGTCTATATATAAACACATGGCTGTGTGTGTGTGTGTGTGTGTGTGTGTGTGTGTGTGTGTGTGTGTGTGTGTGTGTGTTCTTACTTATTAAAATCACCTTTGAAACTTTTCTCATATTCTCCTTAACATCTCAGCAGCGGGAAAGTGTTAAAGATGGAAAAGTTAGGAAGCGTGTGTGTGTGTCTGTGTGTGTGTGTGTGTGTGTGTGTGTGTGTGTGTGTGTGTGTGTGTGTGTGTGTAAAAGAGAGTGTGGGAGAATGTGAACGTCCGTCGTTGCATGATCCAACTTCGGTGGTCACGATTGGCTGCTGGATGTGTGAACAGTTTGTCTCCAGGCAGCGGAACGCTGGGAGGGCGTCTAGGACACGTTGAAGTATGGGAGCTGTAGTTCCATTAATTCCAGGAAAGAGGACAGGTAACACCATGGGAAAGGGGAATCAAGACAAATGATGTCTTGATCAGATGAAGCATGTTTGTTTGGAGAAGGAAAGAGGAGAGCTCGAGAGCTGGCCAGGGTGGGGGAGGGTGAGCCAGGGGAGAGATAAGGGTGGAGGAATGAGGAGGAAGGACAGAAGAAGAGTATGGTGTATGTGTTACTCCTTAAAAGGCCAAAGTGAGAAACTGCCAGCAAGGAGGAAAAGCGTCAGGAAAAGGGGGTGGATGGGGGCGGAGCCGTATGAACACGTTTGTCAATCAAAGCGATTGCTGTCTAAACTACATTTCCAGATTTCCTTAATGGCCTGAGGTTGAACTTTGACCCCGGGGACTAGCAACCTCCTGACCCCAACTACCACCTGGCTGATACCCAGGGCAGCGCTGCTAGATGCAGACTCTGTTTACACTGCATGTCGCTCTGACACACACACACACACACACACACAACTCATAAACAACACACCGCACTCCGGCTGTCACTCACCACAGGGACGTGCTTTTTCTCTTCACAGCTGTGTGTGTGTGTGTGTGTGTGTGTGTGTGTGTGTGTGTGTGTGTGTGTGTGTGTGTGTGTGTGTGTGTGTGTGTGTGTGTGTGTGTGTGTGTGTGTGTGTGTTCTAGATGGTGCACAGTAAATACGATGTATATGGAGCTTTATATTTATGAATCATATGTATCTACATATGTATACATGCCGCGGTAGGGTGGAGTATCTCTTATTACACTGCAGTAACAGGCACAGTGATGTCATGTGAGATGCAATCACTGTGTTTATGGCCAATGTGGTCCCTGGTGGCCACTGCAGTGTGGACAAATTGGACAATCAAGTGCATGTGTGTCTAGGAGACGTTGGTGTGAATGTGTATCCTGGTGTGTGTGTGTGTGGTACACATCCTCGTTAAGCACAGCGGGTGGCTATCCTGAATGACTAGTCTGTTTAATTTCAGGTTTTATGGAAGAGGCTTGCTCTCCTTATTCCTTATGGTCTGCCCGGAGCTGATTCTCCATTGCAGGTGGAGAACAAGCCCGCTCCCCCCCCCCCCCCCCCCCACACACACACACTCCCAATAAAACGATCAGGTATCTGTGCGGACAGAGGCCCCCAGCCAGTAAAGCTTTAACGGTATTTTGTCACATATTTAAGAAAGCTGTTAGTGTATTTATGGAGATGGCGTAGGCCCCTCACCCCTCTCTCTCTCTCCCTCTCTCTGTATCCCTGTCGGAGCTCCTGCGTAAGCTGGAGACATCTTGGATTGATTAGTCAGGCCTGAGAGGGGCCACACAGGGCCCCCCATCAGCTGACACTAAATGCAGTGACATAGAATGGGGAAAAGCAGCACAAATATAAGACTGCGATGTTACCATGGCGTGTGTAAGCTAGACAGTGATGAGACATATGTAAAACATTTAAAATCAGTTTATTAAAATACATAAACAGAGAAGATAATGGCGCCAGAGACAGAATGAGCAAGCAAGAGCAAGGGAACGACAGACAGACAGACAGACAGACAGACAGACAGACAGACAGACAGACAGACAGACAGACAGACAGACAGACAGACAGACAGACAGACAGACAGACAGACAGACAGACAGACAGACAGACAGACAGACAGACAGACAGACAGACAGACAGACAGACAGACAGACAGACAGACAGACAGACAGACAGACAGACAGACAGACAGACAGACAGACAGACAGACAGACAGACAGACAGACAGACAGACAGACAGACAGACAGACAGACAGACAGACAGACAGACAGACAGACAGACAGACAGACAGACAGACAGACAGACAGACAGACAGACAGACAGACAGACAGACAGACAGACAGACAGACAGACAGACAGACAGACAGACAGACAGACAGACAGACAGACAGACAGACAGACAGACAGACAGACAGACAGACAGACAGACAGACAGACAGACAGACAGACAGACAGACAGACAGACAGACAGACAGACAGACAGACAGACAGACAGACAGACAGACAGACAGACAGACAGACAGACAGACAGACAGACAGACAGACAGACAGACAGACAGACAGACAGACAGACAGAGATGTTCAATGAGAACTGAAAGGTGAGTGGGGGACATTAACAACAGCAATGGCCAGGAAACTGCAAACTCATTGTTTTCACCAAAAACATAACGCACATAAAAACTGATTTTGAAAATAATCCTCACACCTCCCTCCATGATTGTTGGTCCATTGCTGTTATCTCACAACCACAGCAGTCACAGACCCACTCCAATTCAGACTACATTTCCTGAATCACACTGAAAGTGCACTTACACACAAAAATACCAAGCCACCCCCCATTTCCTGTGAACCTTTATTTCAAATCAGCTATCAGTGTTTCTCCTGCTGCTGTCCCCTCCATCCTCGGTCACACTATTACAACACTATCACAAATATTATCTTACCAACAGTAACACAGTAGAGAGGGAGGGTAGAGAGAGACAGAGACAACACAGAGAGAGAGACACAGACAACAGAGAGAGAGAGAGACACAGAGACACAGACAGACAGACAGACAGACATCTGTGCATTGTATTCAGGAGACTTGCTTAGACGACCCACACACACAAACAGGTACCCTGGGGCATGTATCTGGGAAGAGCAGGCTCAATTAAGGCCATACAAATTGACACACGCACACACACACACACACACACACACGACCATGAGCAGGACTATCTTCCATCAAACTAGTGTCTCCCTCTTTGTGTTGACGTTTTGAATGTCACGTGTGAAAGTAAAACAACTGAACCGATGGCCAAACTACATCCCTGTCAATGTCCCTACAGCACACTGTCCCTCTATCTCATCCCTTCCAGATCATCCCTGACACACAGCATGAACCACCCATCACCCATCACAATACCTCTTGCCATATGTGCCGCAAGCGTGCAGGGTGGAGATGAGAAATCGTAATATGAATGTGTTTTTTAGGGTGTAGGGCAATATGTTACTGGGTGGATGGGTGCGTGGGTGGGTGGGTGGGTGTGCGTTCGCAGGACAGTGTCTCCACATGTTGAACATAGGAAGCAGATGTCTTGCCCCCGGCTGTGAGGAGATTCAGCACAGCGAGTGCCGAACCAATGAGAGATAGTTAGAGATGTGAAAAGGGATCTGTGTGTGTGTGTGTGTGTGTGTGTGTGTGTGTGTGTGTGTGTGTGTGTGTGTGTGTGTGTGTGTGTGTGTGTGTGTGTGTGTGTGTGCACTCTAAAAGTTTCTAGCTTCTGGATACTTGATGCTGGTGCACCATTGTCTGTTTTCATTTGGCGACACTTGAAGCCAGATGCAGACAGACATGCATAGTTCTTTCATTCAATTGCCTAGTCCCAGGTTATATTTTTTTTCATTAGTATTTTTGTTGAAGTCAGATAAGGGGTTAGAAGGGGAAACAGGTAATGCATTATTAGGACATAAGAATGCACATGAAGATTCTGTATCCAGGACATCCAACTATTCTTCCAGCGTGCAAAAGTCTAACTCTGGATAAAGTTGCATTTATCAATAAACTTGCTGAATATTTCATCGGCTGTTCTTGGTGATGTGCGAAAGAGCAAGAAGTGTGCAGGCACAAATGTCCAGCCCTTAATCGGTATGAGCATCATGCATTAAGCATTTCACCTAAATACTCAAACACACACACACACACACACCAGACAGACAATCAAGGTACATATGCGTCTGTATGTACTTAAATTGCACTGCAAACACACACACACACACACACAAGTACAAGGTATCCCAATGCACACAGACAAAAACACATATCTACACAATATACAATGTATGTCTATGTCATTACAGATGTGTGTGCATCTCTCTCTCTCTCTCTCTCTCTCTCTCTCTCTCTCTCTCTCTCTCTCTCTCTCTCTCTCTCTCTCTCTCTCTCTCTCTCTCTCTCTCTCTCTCTCTCTCTCTCTCTCTCTCTCTCTCTCTCTCTCTCTCTCTCTCTCTCTCTCTCTCTCTCTCTCTCTCTCTCTCTCTCTCTCTCTCATAAGGTGAGCACTAAACGGATACCACACACGCACAGCAGAAACACACCCTTCTATGGGACTTAGCGACCGTTGCCAGAGAGAACAATAACAGATTTAAAAAATAAGTGTTTGGGCATGACGCTTTGCCAAACAAATTTACTTTCACAACGGCCCCGCAAGGTGTAACTAGGAAATCGAAATACTCTATCACCTCATTGTTGTACTGAGATCACGGTTTGATTTCACAAGGGCTCCAATACCTGAGGTGTTATGTAAAGGTAGCACAGGAATGCTCCTATCTGGGGTTAGATCTATCAGTCAGCCTATCAATCCATGTAGTCATCAATCAATAGCCAAAGAATGAAGAGCGTGGGGATTTGACTGAGACTTAGGGGCGGGGGGAGTGAGAAAGAGACAGAGGGCGGAGGGGGAGAAGTAAAAATTGAATGTGATGGGTCAGCATCAGAGGTGATGGTGGTTGGCTAATATGGGTGAAAACCTGTTAAAAGCCAATTATGTGAAATAATAATCCTCGCCCAACCAACACAACCTCTGCGATGGTCAGCTGTTCTTCACTACATAAATATAATGAACAATGAAGTGTGTGTGTGTGCGCTTATGTGTGTGTTTGACCGTGGTGTGCTGTGGCGAGCAGGCAGAGTTGTTGCCTCCAGGACCCTGTAATCCAGCCGGGTCTGGAGGAGCCAGGACCCAGGAACACATGCTCCCGCGTGGGAACAAGTCGGTGGTGGACACCACTGCTGCTGTTCCAAGACCCTGGAAGAACCCCAAGGCTCGGCCACTAGTGAGGAGCAGCAAGGCATGGTAGTGATGAACGCATGCCGATAACCATCTGTACCCTCTAAAGGCACGCACAAACACAAACGCACACACACGTTTTTTCTCATGACATCATGAAGGTGTGGTTAGGTGAAGAGTTTAATATTTATTAGCTTCTCCAACACAAACACATGGCTGCTCTAACACACACACACGCAATAAATCTCAAACACACGCATAACTCCACCCCCCCCCCCCCCCCCCCCCCTCCTTCCCTGCTACCTGGTGCATGGGAACACAGAGTTACGCAAATGTGGAATACACACACAGGTGCAGTTCAATAGGTCAAACCAAAAACAAGCATTACAAGTAAAAAGATTGTTGCGATATTGTAAAGGGGTTATGTAACTATGCGGTGTATGTGTGCCAGAGCATTTCAACTGACAAGAGTGTTTCTGCCTTTTACCACCAACTCACAATTATCAGGAGACATCATTTCCCAGAGGAAAAAGGGGGGAATTCGGTCCTAAATGAAACACAACAACCGACGGGACAGAAGGATCAACTGTGCACACAAGTACACAACTGACCGAGGAACACGGACAAGTGGACAAAGACGGGTGCATTCGCGCAGCGTGCACATACTCATGCCTATGAAGTATGTGTGCAGGAATGCTCTCTCTCCAGCCCAGTGACCGTGTTTTATATATAGAGTGTGGTCATGGAAAGCTGGCTCCTAGCAATGCTGGACATATTTTATTTATGCCTCTGTGCTCGCTGTATCGATGCCAGCATTTCGCGTGACACACATTGACGTTTGACAGTGCCCCTCTTGACTGACAGCTATTTGTCGGCACCGCGGCTGGGATTGATGAGACACCCAATCCCAATGCTTGTGTCTTTATATACAAGCCAACAAATACAAATAAACAAGGGATGGTTGTGAATGCTCGCCCACAGCGCTGCCGTTTAACCAAAGAATGTTGAAAAAAAGAAAAGGGACAAAACATGAGGAAAGTCTTGATATTGCTAATGCAGGAAACAATGTGAGGCGGGTGTGAGTCCAGAGCACAATAGACTCTGTTCAAATCGGCGTAATGGGCAGGACTTCTATCAAGTACGACATATTGTCAGTGTCAGAGGTGCAGCAGCATGCATTTCCTCTAATAGCACAATACCCAGAAATCAACTCTTCCATACAGCTTTAGATCTTCTAGGCATGAAGAAGAAAAAAAAGAAGAAATCTCACAACCCCATGAATCTCAATAGCAACCCCTCTCCCCCCTCCCCCCAACACACACTTACAGATTCACACAAACTCCAACTGGCGTGTTCATTCCCACGTGTCCAGTGGGGCGGACTCCTAACCTCCTCTCTTCAATATCGCAGGATGAACATCAGGTGGGACGAGCTGACGAGATTCATATGTCTACAGCCAACAGTGTACACTATTCACACCATGCACTGCACTAGCCTATATACGCCCTCCATGCTGGCCTGTGTGTTCACTGATGGGGACAACGGGTTCCTCGGCTCTCGACTCCCCACGCTTGACTTTAGTCTTGGTGAACTAGCATTGGCCATTTTAGGTGGCAACTACCGTTTGAGTTTAGGTTAACATTAATCTGGGTACCAGCAGTCATACTATGTTATAGCAGAACTTCAGTGGGGAGAAGGCACAGAGCCTGGGCTGGAAATCAAAAACTGCAAGGGGCGTGGTCAAGCATCGTTTCCAGTTTCATTACGGAGCTATTCTGTTGAGAGAAACTCATTCTCTTGAGTGGGTGAAGCTGTCAGAAGGGGATTTTAGTAGGTATATTCCTACCATGGCCGTTCTACAGTGATGATTTGAAACCATTACAGACAATTTCTATAAGAACGTAAGTGAGCGGACAGGTTGCTTTAGATTGTCTTCCCACCGGGAAAAGTAGTGCTGGCCGAGTTTGGGTTCGTTGTTAGCCACACCTCTAGCAACATGATTGGTCTAAACAATTATGAAGCGAAAAAGTGAAACGCCCTGTCCCTGAAAAGCACCCAGAATTGAGTGAATCTGCTTTACGACTTTAGAATTGTATTTGTATTTTATTCATTAATTTTACTTATTTGTGAGACTAGGGTAGCATTGTTTCTACACTGGCTTTGTCAAGCAATATCCACCATAAGAAAAATTCTGACCACAGTTAAGCCAGAATTAGTTTTCCCGGCCGTTCCCTTCACTGGTAGAAGAGTGTAAGGGTGCTGAATTTAGTGCAGACAGGATTTCGGCAAAGGCCCTTCTGACCATTCCCCTTTGGAATGTCTTGGTTGTCTTCCTGGAGGAAACCATATCCTTTGTATTTAGAGAGAGCGAGAGAGAACGAGAGACAGACAGAGAGAACGAGAGAGAAGCACACAGCTCTTATTGGAAAGCCAGGGTAGAGCATAGAGGAAATGCCAGGCATATATTCCCCCCAAATCTTTTTAAAAGACAATCGAATCGAAGGGGGAACAGAGGACAAAACAAAAACATACACGCTAAAATTGAATACATTTTTGTCATATCCAATCCTTGGAGACAGAAATCAGAATCATATGGAGTTGAAACAGGGGCTTGGGGTGATACTTTGTTACAAAAGTGTGTGTGCCTGCGTGTGTGCATTTGTGTGCGTGCGTCTGTGTGAGTGTTAGTATGAGAAGTGTTGTGACTTGTGAGTGGTGCAGACATTAAGTGGCTGACATTAGATCCAGTCTTTGTGGGCTGGATCACTCGCGTGCTGCGTGTGTGTGATTGCTTTCCTTTCTAGAGCGTGCACCTGTGTTGTATAACTGCAGCATGATGCGGATCCTGGAGCAGCGATACATTTCCAATAACATTCACGGGGAGGGCCAGAGGCGATGGCTGGGGAGACGGCTACTGTACATAGCTGTAATGGAGCACAGCTGTGTGTGTGTGTGTGTGTGTGTGTGTGTGTGTGTGTGTGTGTGTGTGTGTGTGTGTGTGTGTGTGTGTGTGTGTGTGTGTGTGTGTGTGTGTGTGTGTGTGTGTGCATGATTAAGACCGTGTGTGTGTGTGTGTGTGTGCACGCTCGCATGACAGAGTGGATGTGTGTGTATGCATGCAAATGTGTGTGTGTGTGGACTTGATTGAGTGTGGACTTGTGTGAGTGTGATTAAGTAACGCGTGTGTGTGTGTGTGTGTGTGTCACTTTAAGCAATACATGATGGTGGTGGTGAGGTGAGGTATATGTTTGGTATGCATGAATGTGTGTGTGCACTTGTCTCTGTGACGGGGAGAGGCATGCTGCGAGCTACTTGTAAATGCAAGAAATTGGCCTTTGATTATGGGCTGTTTAACAACTTTTTGATGGCCTCAAGAGAAACAAAGAGCAGCCTGGTTTAAGTGTCTTGAACACTAGATATGTGTTTAGCTGCTGTTGAGATAGATAGATAGATAGAGAGATAGTAGGAGAGCGAGAGCGCAAGAGAGAAAGCGAGAGAGGAAAGGAGTGAGTGAAACAACAGACTGTGTGAGGGCCCAGACTGCCTCTTATTTGTTTCAACTCTGCGGTTTCACTCCAGAGTTCTTCTTCTCTCTCGGGAAATGAAAACATTCATGTTGTCCCTCCAAATGAGCTAGGAGGGAGGGGAGAGGGGGGGGGAGTGCAGCCAGATGTGTGGGAGGTAGGAGGCTCCTCTCCCAGGATTAAAGTGAGGGGATGGGCCAGCGGACCTCCAACGCCGGGGCCCTCTCCTCCAGGAGGAGCAGCAGCAACCCAGCTCAGCTCAAACGTCCTCTTAACCCCCCCCCCCCCCCCCCCCCCATGACCCCCTGACTCCGCTGACCCCTGACCTAGAGCACAGGGTGGGGGAACCCACAAGGGGAACGTAAACAACCAATCGCCTGCAACGGAATGGCTCTCCGTTTTTATTATGCAAATGCAGCACTTCACATACACTTGTGTATGCTACTGCTGCTATGCTATGGGACGGGTGTCTCTCTCTCGTGTTTTAAATGTTTTTTATTGTTTTACTCAGACTCCCTCCCCTCCCTCCCCTCCCTACCTCCCTAAGGTGATGGAGGTTGTTGTGTCAGCCATTTATGTGAGGAGCAGAGAGGAGAGGGGAATACCATCAATCCAGCCGGGACCCAGAGCCCGGGACCACCGGCACGACAGCGGGGGAGGGCCCTGGGTGGATGGGAGGTGAACACTGGACAGTAGTGTGTACTTGTGTGTGTGTTCATTTGTGCGTATGTGTGTGACAAAGAGAGAGAGAGAGAGGGTTGAGAGAGTGGAGTGAAGAGAATGTGGAGGAATAAGGTGAAGAAAAACTAAATGTTGGGGAGGGCGAGTAGAGTGATCTGTTAATACACAAAGGGAATGATCCATGGGTGAAGGAGTGGAGAGAGAGAGAGCACGAGAGCGAGAGAGATGGGTCAGAGGGGAAGGTAGAGTTAGAGCCAGTGAGTGAAAGGCAGAAGGGGAGGGGGGGGGTTGAGGGGGTGAGTAGGGAGGGACAGACTTGAAGGGTGGAGTGGGGGTCTCAAGGGAACTGTCCTAGTACAGGACGTCCTAATGTGGAGGAATGCTACCTCTCTTTCTTCATCTCTCAATCAGCCCCGCACAACTCCTACTCCACTCTTGTTTATTACAAAACACAACGTAAAGCAATTTGTTATGTTTAATGTCTCTGGGTTTACTTTGCACAGATTCACACACGCACACAAACGGCTATGTCCGCCACAGCAGTCCAGCATTCTTCTCAACAGGAAGTAGCTTTTTCTTTTCCTAGACCTGGCATTCTAGCAACTCAATCCATTGCCCTCATAAAAGTCCTTACTTCCTGTCTACACAGGAAGTCTAGGGCAGTGACTCAACTCACTTGCTCCCGATATCCTCTTTGCCTCAGGAAGTGATTTGATTGTTCTGCCAATCAAAACAAGGGTAATCAATAACAAACACGAGGAAGGCTTTGCGATTGTTGTCTCACTCACGCTGTGCAGTGAATGCCAATGAGACAGAAGAGAGATCACGATGAAAAGTGGGTCAGATGCACAATGAACATCTATTTAACCATACCACCTTCGCCCTTTCTTTCTCTCACATACACTTGCACACACACACATTGTGTCCTTTCAGCTCGCATTCCTTCCTCTCTTTCTTTTGCTCTGTTTTCCTTCTGTTTTACAGTCACTGGACCTCATCTGGGCCTTTTCCTGGCAGGGCTCGGTCTCACATTACCTGTTGTAGAAAACATGTTAGCTAGAGTAAAACGCAATGGAGCGCTAACAATAAACTCTACCCTTGCAAACAATCACCATCCGGTTCTTTAGCCAGTGAACGCATGCATGTGTAACTGTGTGTGTGTGTGTGTGTGTGTGTGCATGTATGTGGTTATGTTTGTCCATGTGTGTTTATGTGTGTTATGCACAGATACACACAATGTGTCCTGGTGTCACGATATTTACGATATATGCAAGTAATCCACTCGTAACTTGTGCATGTATGGTGTTGCCAGATTGTGATTATGTGCTGTGATGTAGTGGAGTTGTTTATAAAATACAAATAGCTAAATATGTGCGTTACGCAAATACAATATAATCTTTCTTGGGGGGAATCTGGTTGAAAATTGTTGTTACTAACCTTCGGAGGTTGTGAGGTTTGTACACAGTGCCCCCCCTCCCGCCAGCCTCAACCACCAACATCAACCAACCCCCATCACTCCCACCCTCTAAACCCCACCCACAAAGGTGCTCATCCAGCGCTGGCTACACAGTGTCAACTCCCATTCCCCATCAGGTAAAACATGGCCCCACCTCGCCTCTTCTTCCCCACAGTACAAAAAATGAAACAAAATTCCAACACCCACTCCCATCTATCAGTTTAGCCGTTATTTACTGGTTGAACCCGGAGCTGAGGATTATGGGAACATTTGACCTCTTACCTCTGACCATGGAGACGACCTCAACCCACACCATTAAAATGCCGCTCCCCCGCTATTACCAAATGTGATGGCTCACTTATGGGGATGTGTGTGTGTGTGTGTGTGTGTGTGTGTGTGTGTGTGTGTGTTTGCGTGTGCATGTGTGTATAGGATGTGGGGGTGTCTGTAATATGAGAACAAGATGGCTACCTGGGCTTAATGGCTGTCTGAAATAAACGGCTGACAATTGGTGAGAGAGAGACAGACAGAGACAGAGCTCCACCTGGCCCTGGCTATGTTTATTATGACCAGCTATCCAGTGGTAATGGGGAACGGTTGAAACAAACACCGCTGCACCTGTTAATCCCACCCCGGGTGGTGGTGGTGGTGGTGGGGGTGGGGGTGGGGGGGGGGGGGGTGCAAACTGACCCCCAAACTCTTCAGCTATTTCCTGTGGCCTTGGGGGTGTGTGGGGGGCTGGGGAGGGTGGGGAAGGCTGCCCGGCCACAGGGGTTGGCCAAGCAGAACCAGATGATGGGCTGTCCAGGGACGCGGTTCCAGGGGAGCAACATCTTTGGAGAGGTCAGGGAAGGAAAGGTCAGCGCTGGGGGGGAGCGGGGCCACACCCATTCAGGGTGTCCGCAGAAGGAGTCCTTCATGAGAGCAATCTGTTCCAGACCTCGGACTAAATGATAGATTATTGAATCCAGACGGCATATGTATGCATATGTTTGCGTGTGTGCGTGCGTGTGCGTGTGTGTGTGTGTTTTAGCTTCATTGCTATTCCACCACCACCAGCGTGGTTCCCAGGTAACTGGTACGGGTCCCCGTGGCTTACAGCGCGGATACAGACATCAGCAGTACACTGATACGAGAGCAGACGACCGCAGCCTGGTCTTTAGTGGGAAAACATACTTCCATAAGCCACTCACATTGCACACACACACCACCCGCCGGTCCGTGCTGGAGAGAATTATGAAGAACAACAGACTAGAGGTCCAGTTTGATGGAACACCCAGGTTGCTCTTCTCACACACACACACACACACACACACACACACACACACACACACACACACACACACACACACACACACACACACACACACACACACACAGAATGTAGCATGGTGCAAAGTATATCCATTTTGATGGAACATCCAGGCTGCCCTCCTTAACCTTCACAAACACACACACACACAGACACACACACACACACACACACAGACTTACACACACATACAAACTGGGCCCTTTTCCTTTCCCAGGCCCCTGTTTTGAAGGGAGGGGTCCCTTGACCATCTCACTCAGCCATCAACAGAGAGCTACGGACACATGCTGTTTACGACCTACAGAGAGATAGGGTGTGACAGGAAGTAGAGGTGGGCTTGTGGTGGGGAAAATAATATATATTATTATTCTGCCTATTAGTTTTCCACTATGCAAAGCGTCTTTGAGATAGTAAATGAAAAGCGCTCTACA
>JACYXH010000103.1:422500-590000 GCA_026745465.1 Lota lota | reverse complement strand
GGACTAATGCCCAGTAAAATGAACAGAGGGGAGGGTCCAGGAGTTTTTCTGCAGTGGGAAAACACGCATAGCCACCTGGGATCAGCCGGTTCTCAAGTCTAACCCGTCCAAACACACTCACACTCAATCTGGGGGTCCTGGGGGACCACACCAGGGCACTGCTGAGATAATGTGTGTTTGTGTGCGTGTGTGTGTGTTCACCACAATAAGGCCCAGCCATGCGCCATGTCCGGTAGGAGAAGGGGAGTGGGAACAGGAGGGAGGGGGGGGTGGGTTTGACTGGGTCAGTATCTCCCCCCCCCCCCCCCAAAAAAAAAAGAAATAGCAGTCTGCATATGGAGCTGATTGTTGGTAATTCACCTTTCAACTCCTACTACCAACTACTCAAAAGCCACTTATGCTGCGGCCCATTAATCAGTCAACATGCTAACTAGCAGCATGCTAACGTCACATACCAACAGATAATGACAACAGATAATTATAATTGTTGGTAAATTATAATCATTAACCAACAGATAATGATATGTAGAAAGTGCAACAAAAGAAGAATGGGATTTTATCAAAAAAATGCTCCGGCATCAAGCCATCCATAAAGTTGCACACATGGTCATTACAAAAAGTGAATGCATACACACACACACACACACACACACACACACACACACACGCCAAACCCCTCTCCCCACCTCCACCCCCTCACACAAACACAATGCGAACTGGACCTGAACCGGACCTGAACCCGGCTCAGTGTCTGTTTAAACTAAACGTTCCAAGTTAATGCGAACAAATATCCACAGAGCTGCTCAGAACTTTCCTCATATCCTGCCTTGGCCCACACACAACGACACACCAACATACACACACACACACACACACACACAAGCAAACACCATATCAAATACAATATCTCCCTCTCATGCATACACACACACCCTGCCAAAAAAGGGGCCCCATGACTAGTGCGGCCAACTGTGAAGGCCCTGCCGGGGCGGTCCTGATAGCCAGTGAAACCCCTCACTCGACAATGCCCATTGTGTTCGGCTACCATTTCCCAGGATGCATTCAAATACGCCGTGGTACAGGGGCGCAGAAAAAGGAGTCTTTTGTCAGAATCAATCACAAAGCCGTTCCTAAAAGGTTACAGTTGCTCAGTGTGCAGAGAAAATGAGCGGTGTGCTGCTTTAGGTTCTGGGTTCGCTTCGCAAGGCTGCCCGCTAGAACATGGTCTGGAACGCGGCCGGGCCGACTTTTTCCACTGTGTTCTGGTGAAAGTGCGGTGGAAGGGCCAGCGTGTTTTACCAACAGTGACCCTGTTGTGTGTGAGGTACCGCTGGCTGCCAGGGGTCATTTTCCAGTTGGCTTCGTCTAATTCGGAGTCCGACCGAGACCAACGTGGAGGGACAGAGAGTGAGCGTGAGAGAGAGACGTAAGAAAGTTATAGAAAGAGAACCTTTTTCTTTTTTACTCCTTTTGTGGAATACAAAAAAAGTAAGAAATCACTCCTAATTTTCCCCGAAATAAATAATGGTAAATAATTCAACAGTGACCTCATGTTCATGAAAACAAGACATTTAAATGTAATAAGTTCAATTTGCTGTAACCTAGCCAAGCAAATGTTGAAAATAAAGGCATGCTCTCAAATTAATCAAATTCTATAACAAGGTCTCCAAAGTGCAAGTATTAGGACTTTTGAAGAACGGAATAATAAACACAAGTGTCTCAGAAGCCGCTTAATATTGCTTCCTCTGAGTGTTTATGAAGAAAAAAAAGAAATCGGTGTCAAAACAAGCTTTGGTTGATCTTAGACTAGGGCTACTGGCCATCAGTCTGTTGTTTAGACCCGATTCCCAAAGCCACCCATCAAGCCACATAACTGTACGTAGCTCTTCACACTCATCACTCTCTACGTCAATCTGTCGGTGTCTCGATGTCTGTTTGTCTGTCTAGCTCATCAGTCAGTGAACCCTGAGTGCTCTGTGTCCTCCACCAGACCCACTGCTATGAAGTCCTTCATCGTTTTAGTCATGAAATACCGACAAGAATTCAGTTTTAAATTTGCCGATAAACAGCGGGCCTTGCGAGGAGAGATCAGAGAAGTAAAAACATTTAAAAAAAGAGGAAGCGACAAGTCATTTCAAGCCGGACAGGGAATGACAGTAACACAGCTAAGAAAGGGAGGGGAAGGAAGGGAAAAAGAGGGAGAGAGAGAAAGAGAGAGTGAAAGAGACAATGACACAGAGAAGAGCAGGCCTGACAGAGGTGAATGATGGATCGTTTTCCATACATAGTTTATCTATTTTCCAGAGACTATATGGATGCATTGCAATAGATCTGGTTTCCACATATTTCAACTGGAGATGTCTTTAAGTCATGAGAGTAGACAATGTGGGGACCTACAAATAACTTTCATGACAAAATGTATTCTCATTATTTGCCGTGATGAGGCTTCAAAACATGTAGATATGTGCTGAATATCAAAGCATAGAAAAACCAGCATTGCCTTCATAAAATAATCTAGTTTTATTTAATGCCAATATTTTAGATTTCAAAGTACAAAATCAAAATAAATAAATAAACACGTGCTACTAGTTCCAACAAACCGCTTTTAGTTTGTTTGCCAAGTTGAGCAATGAATGCCAAAACTGCAACGGATGAAAGAAGTGTGTGTGATATGAATAATGTATGAGTGGCAGGTCAGATTGATGTAAGGTATAGGGTTTCCAGGCTGCCATCGGAGGGGCAGTGTGTCCGTGCCCAAACCCAAGCACGCACACACACACTTCAAAGGGTGTGGTCTGGACTCCTTCATCCTCAGACACACACACACACACACACACACACACACACACACACAAGTACATAGGCAGCAAAAATTCACTCTATCACTATGGTAGTTCAGACTTTTACACACACACACACACACGTCTTAACTTCCTGGCTGTCCCAAACAGGAACACACAGGGTTCTGTGTGCTGGACGCAGAATTCTGGAAGCCTGACGGAGGGAGGCCTGGTTTCCACACCTGTGTTTTCCACAGTAATTAGGGACGCATACTATTCTGGGGGCAGTGCACACACACACACACACACACACACACACACACACACAAGTTTGCGTTAACACACAGACACACACACACACACTTCCCAGAAGACAAGGTGGCTCTCAGAGCAAGAGTGTGTACAGTGGGGCTGATGTTTACACCAGAGCAGCTTGTGTTTCCTCTGGGCAGAGTGTGGCAGAGTGTGGACGCTGCAAGTAAAAAAGGCTGGAAATGGCCTGTAAATAAAATATGTCATATTTCCCGTTCCACGTCATTAAAAGAGGTCACCATATATGTGCACAAACCACGTGGATAAGACCAGACGGCGAGACGGAGAGCCCATGGGTAACAGGGAGGGACTCAAATATGTGGCAGCCTGATTAATTGTGGGGAAGGGGATTCACATGATGGAGGCTTGTTTGATTCTCATGGACCTTACAATAAATGATAGAAGAAAATAATGTGATTATACAAATACACGTCGGACCCGCCCAGCACCAGGCAGTGCCAGGCCGTGCCCACTCGGCATCTCACGGTATTAAAGGAAAACATGACAAGCGACCTTGACAGTTGCTGACGAGAGCTCTCTATACTTTTGAGGTCCCCGCTGGTTAGCGAAGCAATGAGGCAATCTATTGCACTGGGAGGAGAGCGAGGAGGAAAAAAAGTAAATGCTACGATTTGCGAAGAGAGGGAGTAAACACAGGCGGTGTAAATCTCTCTCTCTCTCTCTCTCTCTCTCTCTCTCTCTCTCTCTCTCTCTCTCTCTCTCTCTCTCTCTCTCTCTCTCTCTCTCTCTCTCTCTCTCTCTCTCTCTCTCTCTCTCTCTCTCTCTCTCTCTCTCTCTCTCTCTCTCTCTCTCTCTCTCTCTCTCTCTCTCTCTCTCTCCTCTCTCTCTCGTAAACACACGCCTGCAGTAATTAGAGTCTCATTACAGCCGAGCGGGTGCTTTCATGTCGCTGGTGAAACATGGCCACCGTCTCTCCCCTCTGGCCCACAGACATAAACAAACACTTGAGTTGCAGCGCAGCCTGGAGCAGTGTAGCCTGCGCTCCGAAACAGCCGGACCCGCGAGCAGGGAATACCCTCCGCCAAGGAGCATTCCCACACACACTCATACAGACAGATAGACACACACCCTCTCCAACACCACTACCCAACCGTCACACCCTCACAGGCAACAGGGAGAGGGACAGAAAGAGATTGAGACATATTAGGAATGAAGGAAGGAAGGGAGTCCAATAAACTAGAGAGCACAGAGACAGTGAGAAAGTAGGGGGATGAGGGAGCATGGAGAAGGCAGGGATATGAGAGAGAGAGAGAGAGAGAGAGAGAGAGAGAGAGAGAGAGAGAGAGAGAGAGAGAGAGAGAGAGAGAGAGAGAGAGAGAGAGAGAGAGAGAGAGAGAGAGATGACTGCTGAGGCTGGGTAATGACATAATGACAGGGCTGCAGTGTTTAGCAGCCGGTGCTTTTTATAGCAACCGTCAGGACAGATGTGCAATCACTCACTTTGATTGAGTGGATGTGTGCTTGCATGTGTCTGCGCATTTGCAGGAGATACAGTGTGCGTGTGTGTGTGTGTGTGTTTATTTGGGCCATGCCTACGTGTTTGTGAAGCCAACCACGAAACACACACACACACACACACACACACACATTGTGTGCACGTGTCTGCGAGGGCACATGCGTTGTACTCGTATGATGCGATGATGACTCAGGGATTATGAGTTAAGATTAGAAGAACAGCAAGAGAGACAGGGGAGGTGGAAAAAGAGAGTGAATAGCAGAAAGTTTGATAGAGACAGAGAAAGTGAGATAGAGGGCGAGAGAGAGAAAGAGAGATGTCAATGAACACTTTGTGTTTGACCTTTATGTAGTACTTTCGGATTTTTCCTTGTTTGATATGTCAACCTCTTTAGCATTGTGAATGTTTATTTTCCATTCTAATAAAGCTCTTTTGAATGAAGTTGAGAGAAACAGGGACAGAGACACATTTACACAGACAGACAGACAGACAGTGGGAGAGAAAAAGAGAGGGAGAGACAAAGAAGAGAGACAAAGAGGGAGAGGGAGGAGAGAGAGGGAGATGGACAACCAGGGGAAGTGTCCTCCTGAAGGCCAACGTTGCTCTGAGTGGAGCCACGGGAGATAGGGTGACACCGGGGTCAGCCCCAGGGGTCAGCCAGGGTGCAGGGATCAGTAACTCCAGGGGCACATTTAGAATGAAAACAAACCGCTGACATCACCACAGGTCACAGACAGGGCCCTGAGTCCGATTATACGCACACACAGATACACACACACACACACACACACACACACACACAAGTCTAATATAGCTCGGACCACTAAATTAAACTAGAGATCTGTGGCACTCCCTCAGAAAGGCCCACCTTCGAAAAGCAAATACACAGTACCCCCCCCCCCCCCCCCCCCCCGCCCATCCTACGCGCTCTCCCTGAGCTGTTTTAATAAGGACAGGGTTCAATGAGAGCGAAGGCCGAGTCAAAGAGCCGTTGTAGTGGAGGGGTGTAGGGGTGTTCAGTTCCCTGCTCCTTTCGTCACACCGACACCTCAACACATCATTGACCCAGCAGTTAGACACAGCTCTATTCAGCCTACCTGAATATTGTGTGATTGTGCGTGCGTTTGACTTTGCGTGCTTGCATGCATACGGGTGGCTTTGTAGAAATTCAATAAAGCATGAGTTTACAGTCAACTCATGACTGGTTTCAGAAAATCCCTGACATTACTATTCCAATGGTTCCCATGTATAGTATCTGCATGGCTGCAGGTTTATATGTGTGTGCATATGCGTGTGTGTGTGCGCATATGTGCATGCATATGTTTGCTTGTGTGTCTGCGAATGCGTGTGTGTGTGTGTGTGTGCGCTCGCGTGTTTGTGTGTGTGTGTGTGTGCGCTCGCGTGTGTGTCTGCGTATTCATGTGTGGTGTAAACGTGCTGCAGTGCGGAGGACGTATGCCCGGTTTAGCATCACAAGCCGGCGCGAGCGCTAAGCCACTGGAGGTAATACAAAGCAGACAACATGAGGAAGCTATTGGGGCTCCTCTCCTCCTAGTGAGGGAAGAGCAGCTTTCAGTGCTGTGACCCAACAAAGGTTTCCATTCCATTACAGCCGTCAGGCCCGTTTGAAGTGGACTGCTTGGGCCGCTGCCTCCGCCACGCTCAATAGACTATAGGCTGCGCTCATCGGGCCTGGCGGGAATACGCTAGCGGCCTGCGTACCCCAAGACTCCTCTGTGCACCTGGGGTGGGGGGGGGGGGGCTGTTCGGCTTGGACCAAAAGAGACTCAACACACACACACACACACACACACACACACACACAATAGATCCCTTAACCATAAAACCTAACCCAGAGAACTACAAACTGAACCACATTCAGTGTTTATATTCAGCTATGCAAATCGGCCATTAGTGAAATCCATCCATGTTGCGTCAAGAATGCATGATCGGTGCCACGGGCGCACTGGCACAAATACAAGCATACACATATGTAACCATGCAGACATGCGCAAATACATAATGCAACAACCTAGAAATATATGCATGTGCATAGCTGGATGTGAGGGAGGGGAAATGAGAGAATGTAACAAAGAGCTGTAATAGGCTGATATCAGGGAAGCGAGAGAGAATGGCGCTGGGGGGCAGAGTAGGGAGGGGGAGGGGTTGACACAGCAACAGTGAGAGGCAAGTGAGATAAAGAGAGAGAGAGAGAGTGAGAAGAGCGAGAGGGAGAGAGAGAGAGAGAGAGAGAGAGAAGAGAGAGAGAGAAGAGAGGAGAGAGGAGAGAGGAGAGAGGAGAGAGAGAGAGAGAGAGAGAGAGAGAGAGAGCTCTGAGAATGGTACTCTGTTCTTGTGATATTTGGCCTGAGCTCCACTCTGTCCCGTCTGGATGGGGGTTCTTCCCACGAGCCACATGAGACGGGCGGACAGAGAGCAGCAAGAGTGTCAGAGTGTGGAAGGCCGAGAGGGAGGGAGGGAGGGAGGGAGGGAGGGAGGGAGGGAGGGAGGGAGGGAGCGAGAGAAAATGAGAAAGAGAGCGCGAGAAGGTCACATATATTCCAGGCCAAGAACACTTGGCCAGACTCTTCGGACAATTACAACGAGATACGCCACACACTCACTCATCCCTGTCAGACAAATTTGGAAAACGCAAACAACTACACACTTCACACACACTCTCTTACTCATACCCAGAGACGGCTAATCGTTGTTAGCTTCAACTGTTCTCACAAAACAGAAACATGTATTTTGTGTGCTGTCCGTGTATCTCTAGAGGTCACGCAATGGGTGGGGGGATTACTGCATTAAGAGGGCTGGCTCTCACACTTGTGCTTCCCAATCAGAAGAAGTAGAGGTCCCGGCTTCAAAGACCAGCTGTGGAACCCGGGACCGCTGCTTCTCTCTCTCTCTCACACACACACACACACACACACACACACACACACACACACACACACACACACACACACACACACCCCTACTCATCACCTTCAGCAGTCACACCCCCCTTCCCCATGCCCCCCCCCCCCCCCCCCCCCGCGTCTCAACCTGTGAAATCCACAGCAGGAGACCAAACTCTCCTCTCCCTCCATGAGCCCCCACCTCCTTCCTCTTCCCCCCCACCATTCCCTGATCTCCCCGTCTCCAGGTGGGAGGTAGGCCTGAAACAGAGCCGCCTGTGTGGGTGATCTGACCCCTCACACACATAAGCCCCAATAACACAGTACCCCACAACACTAGCTCTAGGCCCAAACCTCTGGACTGAAGATGCCTCGCTCTCTTTCTCTTAATGTCTCTCTGTCTTCCATTATCTCTATGTGTCTCTCCCTATTGCTCTTTGTCTCTCAAACTCAATCTATTTCAGATATCGATAAAGATAATGGAGGTAAAAGAAAAAGCTGCAATGGAAAAACATTACAAATGCTAATAATAGTACCAATTATAATGCTAATAATGCTAATAATATGAATGCTACTTCATGGAGTTTGACAGGCCTATTTTCCTGTGGTCTATTTAGTTGCGTGCGTGTGTGTTTTACTGCTTAGTATGGGACCCCTGAGGCAGAAAGATATCCCACTAGTCAATGTGAAAGCTGAGGATTCCTGTTACAGCGCACGGTGAGAAGAAGAGACAGAAACAGTGGGAGCAAAGGAGAGGAAGAAAAAAGGGCAGCATCTGCTTTCATCCTCAACCCAGCAGGGGAGCGCCCGGGCCTGTCAGTCTGAGAGGGACGGCCAGCTGCCAGCGCAGTACCGGGATTCAGGAACACACACACACACACACACACACACACACATTCACACACAAACACGTAGGAATACACATGAAAACACGCAAATATAATATGACGAAAGAAAGACAATTGAGGATTCACATTCACATTCAAAATTATCCAGCTATCCTTTATTACTTTTTAATAACAAAAATGATTGATGTACGAACCACAAACAAATTACACAGCCCTTGTCCCCTGCATTCTCCGTCTCTCTCCCTGTCTCTCATTCTCTCCAAGTCTCTCTGTCTGACTGTAACCCTCTCCTCGTCGCTAAGTCAACAAGCCAAAAGAAAACTGAAGCATTGAAAAAATGCAATGATTCCCTGGCAATTATCGTTTCAGTCCCTCTGTCAATCAAACCACATTCTGTAGCAAACTGCTGACAGGGAGGAGCGATGAAGAGAGCAATTAAAAGAGAGTGAATGACAAAGAGGAAGAGAGAATGGCAGATAGAAAGTGTGTGACAGCAAGACCGGCAGAGGGAGAGACAGAGAGAGAGAGAGGGAGGGAGGGAGGGGGGGAGGAAGGGGAGGGAGGGAGGGAGGGAGGGAGGGAGGGAGAAACAGAAAATCAAGAGCAACAGAGAGAATGACTATAGCATGGTTTCGGTTTGTGTGGAGCGTGACCCTGAGTCTCAGTGCAGACGTAAGGCCACAACTAGTGTCAGGTTTCTGTCTATAAATCTATAGTAAGCTGGCGTCAATTGGCTGAACACGCACGCACGCAGTTACATGAACATGTGCATACGTACACCCACACACAGACAGAAACCTACATAGCCCCACTACGGCCTCTGCATCACCATGATGGCTATGCATTTCACTAAGGGAGGAAACCTCAGAATGCATTCAGACTACCTCTGCTCAGATTGTGACAACAGAAGACAGGAACATGAAGCCTATACCCTGACTCCTCTCACCCTACTGCCCATGGAGTCTCTTGTATTTTCTTATGTTGTATTTATGTATGTCATTGGTCTGGGTCTTCACCAAGCACGCAAACACTGCATATTTAAGTTAAGTTAGGAGAACCACCCCCCTGCCTTAAATGAATCATCATTAAACCTAAACAAACAAAAAGTCATAGCCTAGAACACAGGAGACTGGAAAACTTGTTCTCGCGGCCTCGTTCCAAACAAACATGACTATAGCTTCTGGCCTCTTCACCAAATGAGGGATCAGACCCCTACGCCTTCATTATGTCAAGTCAGGATCTGTAGAATGACATGCAAAGCATCCCTCTGTGGGAAGGAGCTGTGTGCGTGTGTGCCTGTGTGAGTGTTGCGATTCTTAATGTGAGCAGTAGGGGGCAGACCCTATTATTGAGCTGCTCCTAAGGCCACGGGTTAAGTTTCACCTGCAATTAACGCCTTGAAATCCTCCTCTAAAATCTCTCTTCTCCTCCTTTTTGCACACACACACACACACACACACACCTGCTGTTGTTTATTCACTCTGCCTGTGTGGGATGCCATGTCAACATGGACGGAGCTGCTGTCCCTGTCTCTCCTGCTTGTGAATCCACACACACACACACACACGGCTTGCCACCCCCCCCCCCCCCCCCCCCCCCCCATGCAGGGGGTTAGTCCCTCTTACACACACTCACACATGCAATTATACACACTTCCCAAAAATAACATAGCGTCATGTCATTTCATGCCAGTGTGTGTGAGTGCGGCGGAGGTGGGAGTCAGGAGGCGGCAGAGCAGGGAGGTGGTCCAGGGGAGGGGACGGTGGGTGTGGGAGGAGATGAAACCCAACGCCCCCTTCCAGTACCCCTCGCTGCCCCTATTAGTGCCCACTCTGTATCCACCGCTCCAGCAGGGTTTATTAAAGGGGTGGTAAACCCCAAAATCACTTGTTTCAATTGAAAACGGGTCCGTTTGGGTCTCACAAAGTGTTGGTGAAAATGTCTGTGTTGTTTTTGACAAATTTATAAAGTTTGCGTAAGATGTCTGCTACTTCCAGCTTGAGACAATTTCCAGCGCTTTTTCCAGGTAGTTTTCTAGTTGGCTGCAGACCACATCTCAAGCCAATGTGACATTGGTTTTGACATGGTTTGACAACGTACCTTGCACTTGCTCTAATGGAACCCTTTTTTTTCATGGTCATTAACTGCTCAGATCGCTTTTCTTTTTTTTACTTCTAGGCTGAAGTACCCCCCTCCCCCCCCCAACACAACTTGCACCCACTGGGCTCCTGCAGAATATCCTGAATCAATTGTCTCTGCCCTTGTTGTTCCGATTGGGACAGAGTGGCTCCAGAGACTGTCCTGTGACCTGAGACAGGTCTAATCCCACCAATGGAACACGAGTCGATAGTCTTGCACCCCCTAGTGGCTGCACAACCAATTGCTAAGAGTGACGACACACACAGACGCACACACACACACACACACACACACACACACACACACACACACACACACACACACACACACACACACACACGCCAGCGAGAGCACAATGTAAAAAATGAGTGAGAATCGCATCACAGATCACAATCTTGCTCAACGAATGTAAGTGACGAGACAAGACATTTTAAAGGGTAAAACCCAGGCTACTGTAGCCCTCTGCACAGAGTCCCAGGTCAACTGACACATTCCGACCTGATGAATGGCCCGCTGCTCTCATCAATCAATTGCGATTGGCCCTGATCTGCGCTGTGATTGGCTAATTAGCCTCATCTGTAACCATTACAGCGTGAGGAGGCAGCTGCAGCTGAGAGAACCAGAGACAGCAATAATAAAGACGGTGAAAAGTGACACCGGCCATTCTGTCCTGCCACCTCACTGTTTTCACACAATGCTGCCAGGAGTCGGACAGCTCTACCGCCCCACAGGGTCTGACACGCTGACACACACACAACCGCACACAAAGTTTCCACTTACATATGCATATGCACACACAGAAGGAAACAGCTATCAAACTGTTGTCTCAGGTATTTTGAAAATAAATAGCTGAATGAAATTTAAGCGCGGTGAGGGATTTATCGGCAGCTATTGTGTGTGTGTGTGTGCTTGAGAGGCTGGTTGGGAAACCAGGTGAGCCACCATCTCATCTGGCAACAGTTTTCTGCATGGGAGACAGCTAGCAATTAGACACCAGGAGGGAAATATGACTGGATAACTGGCTGGTAAACTGCTCAGTTAAACGGCACTAAACACACAGGGCTGTGACGTAAGGCATCAGTAGTTGTGTATTGTTGGACTGCACAATAGGAACAAATATGATAGGGTGAAAAAGGCAAAAAACGGATTTACAGCACATTAAAGTACAGGGCTCGCGGCATATGTTTATACACACACAATAAGTGAAAAGAAAGAAAGGATTCATAGAAAGTATCAAACAAGGCAGGACAGAGCTTGGGGGGGGGGGGGGGGGCGGGGGGGAGAGCGAGAGAGACAAACCACTAGGTCTGCTGTCTCCCCTGCTCCCTCCCAGCCAGTTCTCAATGTTCTACACACAGGAAATGGCTTTATGAAGCCAGGAGGGATGGGGGAGGGAGTAAGTGGAGGATGGAGAAATGAGTGGAGGGGGCTAGGGCCCAGGGGCCATGGGGCCCATTTCAAACAGCTGTACCTACTGCTGGCCAACTCAGCACAGGGGCACTGCCCATCCCGGGGCGAGGGTAAGTGAGGGGAGAGAGGGAGGGAACAGGGCCAGTAAACTAAGTAAATTAATGGAAATATGTTCCTCCAACATCTTCATCTTATCAGAGAGAGTCTGTCTGCAGCAGCAGCGCTTAGCTGAGTTACTGCTGGTTTTCCATCTTGTAACGCATTGCTCCGATCCAGACACATTGCCACATTCTTGACAAACCATACTACACTCAGACCGGCCCTAATGCTCCAAATTGTTTAACAACTGAAAACAAACAGACACACTGTAATATCCTCAATCTTGAAATCTTTCAGCAGTAAACCAAAATGAGATCAGCGACAGAAGAGGACAATTGTCTTAAAAAAAAATCCCGCCCCCCGCGCCAGGTTTCGGAGCACAGCGTTCCATTCCCGGCATCCTTCCCATAATGGCGTAATGAAGGGCTCCATTGAGAGTCGTCTAGATGGTGCTGGATCTCTGGTCCGGGCCAGACACCCGATACCCGGGCCCAGACGACGCCCTGCCCACCGCACGCCTTCAGACGTTGTTAGGGTAGACACACAGCACGCCCCTCGTGCCACCCGCAATCCATCCACAGCCAATTACCACCAATTACCCTGTCCCGGACGCCCGGGCACAGGCGGTCAGAGAGAGAGAGAGAGAGAGAGAGAGAGAGAGAGAGAGAGAGAGAAAGGGGGGGAGAGCAAAGAATGAAAGAAAGAAAAAAAGAGAAAGAAAGAAAGAAAGAAAGAGAAAAAGACAGAATGAAAAAGAAAGACAGAGAGAAAGAAAGACAAAAAGAGAAAGAAAGCAAGAAAGAGATGGCGAGAAAGAAAGACAGAAAGAAAATCAGAGAAAGAAAGACAGGGAGAGAGAAAGAGAGGGGGAGACGGAGACAGAGGAATAGAGATAGAGTGCAAGCAGAAGAAAAACGACAATATTGATTATAATCACATGTCCAAAGGAGACACCGATTAGGTCGACAATTATGCAGTTTAGAAAGAGAGAAAGAGAGAGGTAGAGAGAGGCGGAGGGGGAGGTCAACTTTAAACCAAAGAGATGGTTCATTTACTTTGAATGTCTGAATGTCCCACAAACACGTTTATTTCACACACACACACACACACACACACACACACACACACACACACACACACACACACCCGCTGCCTCCGTTCCCCTCAACTTCTCAGCTTCTGTTTGACTTCCCGAAAATCTGCCTTTTCCGAAACCAGAGACGCACGGAGAGGAGCTGCCTGAATCACCAGACCTGGAATGTTGGCGTTCCCACAGGAAACCTGGAGCGTCTCAAAGCAAGGTGTCCAAGACAAGGGGAGTGGCAACCAACATGTACACATACACATGAATACACAGTCGTGCTTGCTTGGTCGCAGGGACTAACTTTACTTTATAAGCAGGGATAGAGAACCTCAGACCTCTTAGGCAAACACTACATGTCTGCCTACACAAAGACACACACACACCCTTAAAGTGATTCAACTAAATATTCCTATTTATTGTTCGTCCTAACCTCAAGCACACAGATAAGCTCCCCAGCTAGACTTCGGGATTCAGCATTATTGCTAAGAGAAGTGGCCGTGTGACCTTTTACAGGAAGATGTGCCGTTTGGACAGAGCATGGCTTTATGATACGTGTTACTAGAGGCGGTTGTGACTGCCGGCTCGTGGAATCAGATCTGGCAGACTGACGTATTTTACTGACGCCATCAAAGCCACTACGACCGACCTGAACAGCATGGGGTGCCATGGCTACCACCCAGCTCTTACGAAAGTGACCCACTGCGCGCACACACGCAAGCACACAACTCGTGGGTACACATCTCAAAGAGCAAATGACACGGACCACCGTGAGGGGCCTCCTGCAACCCGTTGAGCTTTTCAACTGTGCAGCCACATGTAGTTCAACGCCACATGTGTTTTAAGGTCACTCTATATCACACACTCGCGCCACACACACAGGAATGCGTACTCGCATGTACTGCCACACACACACACAGCTCCATCTGCTCCTGGACATGGCAACCTGCTGTTCCGTTTCATCTCAGCGGAACTCTGTGTTTGCTGCTGGCACCGTAGTGGATAATACAAACACTATCTCTGTGATCGTCCCTGGGAAGCCTCTCTCTCTCTCTCTCTCTCTCTCTCTCTCTCTCTCTCTCTCTCTCTCTCTCTCTCTCTCTCTCTCTCTCTCTCTCTCTCTCTCTCTCTCTCTCTCTCTCTCTCTCTCTCTCTCTCTCTCTCTCTCTCTCTCTTCCCCCCCCCCCCCCCCCCCCCCCCCCCCCCCCCCCTGCAGGCGTATCTCAGAGCGGGAGGCTGGAGGCGGGATGTGGGACATGGGTGAGTTGTGGGAAACTGAAGTGCAGTCTGTGGCCTCGCAGCATGTGTCCCTCGGCCCCGGCTCCCCTCGCTCTCCCCTCGCTCCTCCTCCTCCTCTGCGCCTCTCTGTTTCTCTTCTGGCAGGGCATCACAGGAGGCTCCATGCAGATCACATACGGCCGGCCGCGAGGAAGCTGGGAAAACATGGCCCCCACAATGCTGTGCGCACACATCTGAACTCTGAGCTCAAGTCTCCTGCTTTTTTGGGATCCATTGTGGTATTTTGCTCCGGACGACGACCCCATGTGCGTGTGCATGCTTGTGTGTGGGGACGTCCAAATGAGTTGACATGACATGTGGAGTGCGTGTGCGTGTGAGTGTGCGTGCGTGCGTGCGTGCGTGCGTGCGTGCGTGTGTGTGTGTGGGATCCACACCTCCACATAGTCCTTGGCGTGTCCCCAGTCTCGCATGGCACCCAGGTTGCCCAGTTTAATGCAGTCCTGAAGGCCCAGGTGGATCTTCGCCACCGAACGGCTGATCTTACGGGTCACAAAGTTTGCTCCTACAGAAGAAAAGAACACATGCAAATATGCTAATACTAATATGCACAGTATACTACGCATGAGTCAAAGTGCAAAGTACAGACATGCGTGTGCATACACACAAATGGGAATGACAAACGGCTATACAGTTGAAATCGAATTGAGATTTGAAATCCCAACCGTTCATCACTACTGCCCACCCTACCAGAACCGGCTCCCCTGCCCAACAAGTAGTACTAACCCATGCCAACATAGGGGACCAATAAGCCTCCACAGATCAATGCAATTCGTTACCACCTCACGTTCCAACCAGTGGAACTCTTTTGAAACCATCTCTTAAACATATCCACTTTCATTTCCCCCCGTTAATTGACAGTTTTGGTGTCGACGCTGGGCGATCGGCCCATCCAAACTTCAGGGGGGACTCGGTCGTCTTTCAACAGCGCACAAAAAAAAAAAACACGGGGAACATCCACAGAGAAATACCTCAGAGAAACAAACAGCGCTCCCGACGTTTGCGATGCAGGGACCACCGTGACTCTGCTGGTGTTGGGAGAATCCGGGCCCGGGAGCACCACAGTGCGGATCCGACAGGGTCTGACAGACGGCACCGTGGGGTCCAGAACGTGTGTGATATTATCTCCTCAGAAAACAAATGAGCTCCTAATGACTTTCTTTCCCGCTGCGCTGTGAGCACCGTGATTTGGCACAACGCTGAGGCCAAGTGTCGTGTTCGCTGTTCGCCGTGTGAGGGAGAGTGAATGGCGGCCCTGCGAATTGAGCGCGGTCCAATCAAAACACTTCTTCTTTTTTAAGCTGGGTATCAATGCTAAATATTAAGTTGCCACGATAAATAATACTGTGATCTTGGCTTAAAACCGCTAAAGGCGTGAGGATTTCAACTCGCTCTAGGCTACGTGATCCAGGCATCAAATGGAAAAAATATTAAAATGGTGGATAGTTCCAAGTTTTAATACAATTTGACATTTCAAAAGGATAGCTGATCATCAAAAGAGAATTACTATTCATAGCACACAGCATGAATCTCCCATAACCTTAGGTGACCCACTCAGAAGTAGAGTTTATACAGGCCAACCTCAAGTCGTCCGGCATAAGCGGAGTATGGCTGTTCTCTAAGAGGCCGCAATAGCGCGCAGCTGTCTCTACGCTGTATCATCGCACTGACATGGAACAGAGCCTCCGTGTAGACATAGGAAAATCCCATGATGCCAACCATGCGAACGCACCAAATTTGTAGTAGTCATTTTATATGAAACCCACAGCCTCGTGCGGGCTGAGGAAACCCAGACCTGAGAAAGTCAGACAAGCTTATTTTAGAATACACAGCATGTTGTGTGTTGTTGTGAGTCACATGACCACATATCAATAAATAGTTTCTATTATTTAAAAAAAAAACGTCTCAGCTTGGCATAGCCTCACTGTTAAATGGCTTGCTTTCTAAACCACCTCCATTCATCAAAGCATTCACTTATGCAACGGTATATCCCGAATGATGATCAATGACACCTTTATTAGGAAATAGCATGTGCTCATGAACCATACATAAACTGCCTTTGGAAAACCCCTCTTGTATCAAGGCAGTCCTGTCTTCGCATGATCATTTTGTCCAGCCCTAGGGGACTCTCTCTCAATCTTGCTTTTTTCTCTCTCTCTCTCTCTCTCTCTCTCTCTCTCCGTCCTCACAGGCAGCTTATAAGACCTGGCAAGCATCATCAGTTCTGCTAACTGTAGTCAAATGCTAACCAGCGATCAGTCATCTGTCACTGATGCATCTGTGAATGTCATCTCTTCTCCGTGCCTAACCCCGCCTTATCAGATCCTGTGGACTGGAGTCATTCATCATTTCAGCGCTAGCACTAACTCTGCATACAGGTGGACACATGTACATACATATGACCTTAAAACACACTTTCGCAAACACGCATCAACCCAGGGAACCTGCACCATGCGTACTCCCTTGCACACGCACGCACTCCCTCACTCACACATTGCCCTCTGATACCGCATATTACGCTCAGTGGGACAGATCTGTGCAGGGAGACCATAAAACGGTAACTACAGTAAATGGAATGGCAGGGCTCCCATTTGGTTCCTGCCCGTCCAAGGGAAACTCGAGAGTTTCAGGTTAAACGCAGGTTGTCAAAACGGAACCGCGCCGAGCCGTTTTGAGGGGATACAGTGGGCCCTCCCAATCAGCAGTAAAGTCCATTATTTTCCTCTGGCACACCTGTGTTCCCCCCTAGTGAAGCTCACACCTCTGTTTGGAGTGGCTGAGCTCCCCCTGCCTGGCCTAATTGGTGCGGTGTGAAGCTGGGGATAGGCCCTAATGGACGGGCTGGCCTGGCCGATGCACAAAGCCTACTCTGTTACTGGTCCGTGGTGTTAATGTGTTTCCTTTACTGGCAGCAGCGCGGCAGGACGGCCAGGAGGAGAGGAGGGGTGGGGAGTGGGGGGGGGGGGGGGGGAGCGGCAAGGCAGGCAGCAGGAGGTTTGGGAGCCCAAAAGGGGGCGGCGGTGGCCGTTTCACCTCGCCCGCGGCCCTGCAGAAAGTCCAATAAAACCATGGGCCGTGAAAAACGAGCAGACAGCAGGAGCCCTGCCAGAACCTGACTCTCTCCCTCTCTTTCTCCGTCCTCTTATTCTGACTTCGTAATTTCAGGTTTAATTTCTTGTTTTTTTCCCCTCGTGTTTCTCCGCTTCAATTTCATTTCTTTGGCCTGGGAAGGGACAGGACGAACGTAAAACAAGGGCCGCTCTGGCACCGCAGGTACCTCAGCCCCGAGGGGAAGTAGACGGAGGAGGGCGCAAGGAAATATGGGAGCTCTGACAGGGCATAAAGACTCACCCCAAGGAAAAGCTTGTATGCCCTGACTGCGAGGGGGCTACACGCATCTGCTAGGGGCTTTAGCCATGACAGATCAGAGAGTGTTATTGTGGGTCTGGTGGGAGTGTTGGGGGGGAGGGGTGGGGTTTGGCTTGGTCACTCAGTCGTTGGGATTTTCTGGGCTGCTGTCATTGCCACAGTGCTGAGGGAAGGTGACTTATGAAGTCTGTCTCCAACCTGCGTAACGGCCCAGCCTTATGCGTTAGCCTCAAGATGTCTCTGACTCATGTGTATTTCTTTGACTGTGTGTGTGTGTGTGTGTGTGTGTGTGTGTGTGTGTGTGTGTGTGTGTGTGTGTGTGTGTGTGTGTGTGTGTGTGTGTGTGTGTGTGTGTGTGTGTGTGTGTGTGTGTGTGCGTGCGTGTGTGCGAGAGTGTCCATGTTATTTTAGTTTTTTTTAATTGCTCAGGACTAAACAGAAGTCATGTTTTGCTTAAATCCTTCATTACTACTCTAAATTTAGGGACGGACAAGGCGCTCTGTTGACAGCCGACGTGTTCTGGAAAACTTGTTTCCCTCAATGGAGTCGAGTCATCGTTAATAAGAAACAATATACACATGTCTCAACTCAAAGATGGCATGAGAAGTACTCGCAACCCAAGATACCCAAGGAGGCAGTGTTTTCATGTTTTTCATGGCACATTTTTCGAGCCTAATACAAAAGTCTTAAATTAATTCCAGGTCAGAGGCATTCAAGAGATATCTTAGAGCTTGCCTGAACTAGCTGAGGAAAAAATCCCCCAAAATAAATAAATATAAGTAACCAAGAATTGATTTTGCCAGCGTTGTCATGGCAATGTTCAAGTTACCTCAACATGGGGGTTACACACCTCTTTTGGAATTCACCCATAACTGCAAATACCATAATCTTATTCTGTCTTTTTGCAAGGCCCCAAAGGCTAGAACAATTGGGGTTTAATCCAAGCGAAAAAGACAGACCTATTTTCAACCTTCACCCCTTCACTTTGAACTTTAAATACATTTGGTCTGCTCTTTTTTTTTTCTTATGGCACAAAATCAGCTGTTTCTAGCCCACTCTGGCACGCCTGTTATCAGTACTGACTAATGGCTTAAGCGCCTCTCTTGTCAGAAGATTGAATGATTTTACAGGCCGTGAATCTTTCCTGGGTCAGGAGTTGGCCAGGTCTCGCTGGGGCCAAAGAACTGTCAGTGTCTGCCATCACCGGCGTTGCACAATTCACGTCCCGGTTGATCTATGGAGCCTCCACGGAGAGGGAATTGTTGCACTTCATCCAAGAGAGGTCATGTGCTCAGCCCTGCCAACACAGTGTCTGTTCACAACTGACAGGCTGCTGCCCTCACTTCAGGCTGACTCAGCTGACAGGCAAGGTACAGCGAGAGAGCAATGGTTGGATAGGAGTAATGGATAGGAGGCCTGTGATAAAGCTAGAAAGGCAGGTCAAGAGACAGAAACTACTTTAAAATTGTGTTGTAATATGTTGTGTTGCAATGAATGGCATATTATGGAGGTATAAATCAAGAAAGGGTAAATAAGGTAATACGGGCATACTGCAGTAAATAACTCATGACTAACTGTTCTCTGAAATTGAACGGAAATTAAATGTGACGATTCTTTCGACAAAGCACAATACAAGAAGCGCCATTCTCTCTTTCTGACACTCTTCGCCAGTCCAAAAATTGGCCCATGCGTGCTTCAGCACTGAATAACCTGCCAAACAACCCAGGGAGTGCCGGTGTTGTTAAGAAATGCCCAAGCATTCTGAAAAGGTAAGGTTTGGGGACAGCATCCGAGCAGCCCTTACAACTTGGCATCAGCTCATCACCTTAGTAGACCAGATTCATAGTCCACACGGCAACCTTGAAAACAAAAATAATCTGGGTGTGTGAAGGTGAAACCTTGCTCATCCAACCATGACTTCTGCAGCACCAAGCCCTAGGCCTCTGAGGCTAAGAGAGTGTAACAGATGCAGGGACTGGGGAGGGTCATGTGACCCAATAGGAAGAAGAGGGGTAAACATGGGAGGATGTGAAGCATGGAAGCAGAGAAGGATTCTGTCAGCGACTGTCCTCCAAGGTGTCAGACACTGCATATATACCATGACCAAAGTTCACTAGATGTTTAGGCTGCCTTCACTCAGCCTACTTCAAGAATTAAAAGCAAAACCGCGGGTTCTCCGAACTCTTCTTACCCCTTGATGACACATATCCAACAAGTTCCTGGTTGGATATGTGAAAAACAACCCCTCAAATATAGGAAAAAACATATTCCCTTACCAATTCACCAAGGCAATTGACCTTTCAGACCCTACTACTCAATGAGATACAGAAAGACAAAACTAAGGCCTGTGAAAGGCCAGTAAATATATGTTTGTTTAAAGGGGCAGCGTTGACATTGGCAGTGCTATTTCAACCTCTCAGTGCTGGCTAGTTTTTCTCTCCAAGCATATTGGTATATTATTATATGCTGCAAGGTTGAACCACAGATTTCTGAGAGTGGAGGAACGCTGGGGACTTCCCCATAAACCAGGGGATTAACATTCTAAAAGCTTGGGGGGTTAGATGGACAGAGACTATGTAGTAAGAACGGTGTATTACAGACTTTCACACGCATAAACGCATCACCATGGGTGTGCGCTAGTTTAATGTACATTTTCCATTATTTGAAATGAATGAACCCCAAACATTTGACTAAATGAGATCTGAAAGAATAGGGATTGACGTGTTGATTGCACACAATAATAATGTCTATAGTTAATTTTGGTAAGTTACCTGACCACTGGTTTCAATGATGGCTGGTGGCGTGTTTCATATATCTTGCCAATATGGTGTAGATTTAGCTAAAGCTAATTCCCCTTATGAGTATCAGCGCAAAGCTTGTTTATTGTGGCTGACAGCTAAACTAGCCAGTATAGCAGTATCTGAGGTATGAGGTGGCAGCAAATGCAAGCTTCTGTTTGTTTTTCTTCACGCTGGATTTGCAACAGGTTATTTTTCCTTTTTGACTGATTGATAGTGACCTTTCCCCATAGAACAATAGGGACCTCCTGTTTATTGGTAGAACAGTTATGTGTTTACGAGAGTTTTAGGATAAACCTGGGGAACATTCCTGCTGGGATTAAGTCATCCTCAGATCTGATGGTCTGAGCGCCTTGTTGGCTTGGATGATAGAGACCAGACTATGGTCTTGCTTCCTTCTTCTCCTAATTTCCTCTATGGCCCAACCAAAAGACCACTAAAGCAGCCAATAGCACATTGTTTGAAAAACATTCAGCTTCATGGAACTTAAAGAACCAGTGAACCCACTGTTTCAGCTGGAATTCGAACACAAGGTTGAGAGTTTTAGGAAGGAGGGTGCAGTGTTATCCCCATGGTTACGACCCACGCCAACTTTGTGATACTTTTTTAGTACCGCCGCTGTGTATGAGCGTTTTAATGAGCGATGGAAGCCTGTCCCTCACTCGGACACGGACATTAAATAAAGCGCTGCTCAGACGGAGCTTCACCTACCAAAAACACCTTGGCGTTATACTATAGGTGTCCGAAAAGCTCAACTTTCTCTCGGATGCCGCAGTCAACCGCTGCCCAGACAGAGCTCCACAAGTCCACACACACCGCGCCACCGGTGCCCCCCTTGGTCGTGACGTCTGAGTGCCTCGGAAAAAGCACCCTAACGTCACGAAAGGAACGCCACCTGCTTTCCCAGCAGAGTGGAACCTTCACATAGTGTTTTGGGAAGAATGGCAAAAACATAGGATTTTACCCCTTTTTTTCTAAATTGGGGACTTATTTCAGTATCAGTGATAAAATGGCACATGACAAATTGGCACGTTTAAAAAATATATATATAATAAACGTTTTTTGGGTTCACTGGTTCTCTACTTTTACTTAGGGGAAGAGTGTTAAAAAATAAACAAAAAACAACCGCCATCTACTCGTTTTTCACAGAAAAACAAAATAAATTGTGTATGTGTGATTGTGTGTGTATACACACAAATCCACTCTGGGATGCATGAAATCATAGCCTTTCCTTAGTGTAGCAGTGGGGTGCGTAAGTGGTGACATCATGGACTTCCTTCGCTATTAGTGACTAATTATCAAAAGGTATACAAAATGAGGGGGTGGGGCAGCCCGTTGGTAATGAATGAGCCATTATGCGTCCCTCAGCCAGAAATGCATTCACAAAAGCTGATGCGGGATGTCTCAATTAAACGGCTGCAAGTTAAACATAGTGTCGGCCCGGTTAACAGCCATTAATAAAGACGTTTCCGCTCGTTCTATTGACGAACAGAATATTCTCTCTGAGAGGTCATTTTGCACATTAAAAATGTCATAGCTAATGCACTTCAACTTAATATAGACCTAATATACCTCAGAAGAGGTATATGAGGTACTGTCCAGTATTGAGAAGCGAGCGACAGCACAGCCAGTCGCGGCCTCCCTTCTATAGTGTGGCAGTGGTGGGGTCATAGTTGACACTGGGGGCCTGGGTAAACATTGGCCTTTCCTGCCAACGCAAGCACCACACTGGGCTTGTGCAAGACATCCATGGGACATCTGGCCACATCAGAGCACAGCGTTCCTGTTTTATGAGCAACAGCAGCCGTAACTCTCAGACCATTACACGTGTCAAAAGCCAAACATTAAATGGCCGACTTAAGAAATGCTGACTAAGGAGACGGAGTGAAAGGAGTAGTGAGATTGAAGAGCGGAAAGAGAGGGAAAGAAAGAGAAAGAGAAAGAGAGAGAGAGAGAGAGAGAGAGAGAGAGAGAGAGAGAGAGAGAAGACAGACGATGGGAGAAAATCTAACAAAAGACAGAAAAGCAGTAAGAAGGCTAAAGGAAAACAAGATGGGGGCTGACCAAAATAAGGATAATAACAGGTTGTGGGTGGGCAGCGTTTCTCAACCTTATAAGGTCATAACATTTATATGTGGACACAACCATCTGTGCTTCTCAGTGCATCAGAGGAGGTCCAGCGCTGAAACATAGCTTAAGTAACTCTATCAATCCGACGCCATGGACCGATTTAACGCCATCACGCTGGTGCACATCATTCAGCCATCTCCCTCTCTCTTATATATATATATATATATTCTCCCGTAGACCAAGAGGTTATTTCAAATGTCAGCCTCTCATATCTCTTTCATATCCATCTCCCTTTTTGTCCATAGCAACGTTGAACCGTGGCTCCTGTTGCCGTTCTCCCCGTGGTTTCGCCTTTGCTAGGGTTAAGGCTAGGAGCTCCACCAGTTAATACACCAATCTCTGTGGTAACCCATTAGGGTTTACTGGCTGACCTCTGACACCGTCTGGGGTCGCGGCCAGGGCCTTCATTAGGGGATAAATCATAAACACCTGAGTTGAGTGACCTGGGCACAGTGCTGGCTCCAGAGGCATGTGGTACTCATTTGGGTCGGCGGTGGCGTGTAAATCGGGTTAAACCAGCGGCCGCGACCCTCGGGGCACACAGCACATATTAAAAACCTCAGCGCAACTCTCTCCCCCGACGTCTCATTATGTGGCAGCATTGTCTGTGAGAGATGGAGCCACGATGGCAAGTCAGTGTGTGTGTGTGTGTGTGTGTGTGTGTATGTGTGTGAGTGTACGACCCACTAAGTGTGTGTGTGTGTGTGTGTGTGTGTGTGTGTGTGTGTGTGTGTGTGTGTGTGTGTGTGTGTGTGTGTGTGTGTGTGTGTGTGTGTGTGTGTGTGTGTGTGTGTGTGTGTGTGTGTGTGTGTGTGTGTGTGGCAAGCATGCGTTCAGGGGTACGTGAGTGAGGAAGGTTGTATTTTCCAGAAAGACACTGTGATTCCCAGATAAGTGGCAGCTGTACAGATGCAGAGAGACGAGTGCCTACCTCTCCTAGGGCTCTCGTGGTTGAAGAGGATCCCGTTGACGGCAAACATGTTGTAGGCCTCGCGGAAGTTCACCACGATCCAGTAGGCATACAGCTTAGCAGCGCCTAAGTGAGAATCACAGTTCTACATGATGTATTTCTACATGATGTACATGATAGCAGAGACAGAGTACAACGATGACCAATAGCATTACAAATTATGTCATAAAGTCTACTTTCTACTCAAAATAAAATGTATAGGAAAGTACAGTTTCTGTCATAACCGTCTCTCCTGGCTTCACTAACCACTATAATTTGGCAAATTAGCTTCCTTGTACTCATTTTCCCTGAGAGCATTTAGCGTTCACGGCTGATCAAAATATATTTGTAACGAATATTTTAATGAAGCCGAGAGTAATGCCTACGATAATTTTATCTCCTAGACCGGTTTTGTTCTTTAAAGACTTAAAGGACGAAATGAAATGCTAGAGATCTATATTCAGGTTTATCTCAGGGGAAATTAACAGTGTGTGCATCGGTACAGTGATTTGACAGGTTGTACGTATGACACTAGCTGAGAGGAGGGAGCGCAGACGGCTGCTGATTGACCAGATCCAGGCGTGTTGTGAAGTGCTCGCCAGTGCTGGGAGGAGGGGGGGGAACATCAGGGCTGGAGGGAGGGAGGGAGGGAGGGAGGAGCGAGCTGATTAAGCAACAGGTCAGCACATACAACCGGGGATGAGGAGAGGTCACCATGGTAACTCTGTGCCTACAATCACAAATCAGACTTTAGATTAATTACATAAAGTCTTAAGCAGACAAGCTCCTTCAGTTTTTGGTTTCCGGCCCAGGCTGTGCACCGTCCACCCCCAGAAGTTCTGATATAGCATAGCAGGACTGCTGGATCCCAGATTACTTTGTGCCCGACTCCGTGCATGCCGTGTGCCTCCAACCTCGCTTTAGTGAATGGGGGAGCAGCCCTGCTCATCGTGGTATGTTCCTCTCATCTCATGTCAAAGCGAGTGCTGACAGACGGGGAACGTTTGAGCGACGAGAACATTCAGACAACACGGGGCAAGAAACCTGATCTCTCACACACACACACACACACGTGTGTGACTGTGCATGTGTGAGTATTGGTGTTCATGCGGGCAACAGTGTGCGTGTGCCTGCATGCATGTATGAATATGCGGCTGTGTGCCTCTGTAAACGTGTATGCGTGCGCCTCTGTGAACGTGTGTGTGTGTGTGTGTGTGTGTGTGTGTGTGTGTGCGCTGAAAGTGAGTGCCGTGGATATAAAGGTGTCTTTGTTACAGTGAGAGCCACTCCAGTCATCAGTGAGACGTTCGGCCTCGGGGCGTGAAGAAAGCTCACTCTCCCTCTGCACTTAAGCCTCCTTCTACGCACCCCCACACCCCCACACACACACACACACACACACACACACGTGGGCGCGTGCGCGCTCACACGAGTGTGCACGTGAATATTTGCATTCATCTTTAAACTATTGCATGGCGCCAAATGAGGCAAAAATATGTTTTGCGTGTACACGATTGCGTGCGACGGCATTTCCGCGTGTGTGTCCGCATGCGTGGGTCTCTCCGTCCTCCGCCTTACCGTAAGGCGAACGCGGGTAGAAGGGCGTGGTCTCCTTCTGGGGGATCTCCTGCACTTTGCCGTACAGCTCGCTGGTGGAGGCCTGGTAGAAGCGCACGCTGTTGGTCAGGCCGCACGTCTTGATGGCGTCCAGCAGCCGCAGCGTGCCCACGCCGTCCACGTTGGCCGTGTACTCGGCCAAGTCGAAGGAGATCTGGCGGAGGGGAGGGAGGGGACGGTGGAGGGGAGTGGAGGGGAGGGGAGGGGAGGTGGAAGAAAAAGAGTGTGTGAGAAAGAGAGAGAGGGAAAGACATCGGAACACTGTTTGGATTATTAGGAACACATGGTATTCATTCCGTGGAGCCCACTTGACAAGAAAGAAAAATGGAGGGGCATTATATGGAAAGGGGGAAAAAGCGAACACACCCACCCACACACGTCTTGACACGAGCAATGTATTGATAACATATTTATTCTGCCCCCAGCCCCAGCTGACAAGATCAATAAAAGGCTATATTCTCCAGTCAGTAAGTGTTGTGCTGAATAGGAAGGCTGGGGATAAGAGCAGTGGTTCTGGGGATGAGTGGGGTGTTGAGTCTGGAGTCCATCAGACCTTATTAGAATATTCATACCTCAGACTTAACCCGTCAGCTCCCAGAATGCCTAGTATGCCTCAATGACTAGTATTGAGGTGATGTGCTTCATGGACAAAGAGGGGAAATTGTATTGTGTGAGATGGCATCCCTGTTAAATTAACTCTTGAGCTAGGTACTTAATACACAAGAGTTGACAGTGTGTGTGTGAGTGTGTGTGTGTGTGTTGTGTGCACATATGCGTGTGTCTAACCTTGTCAGCATGGGTCCATGCACACCGGTATACCCTGAAGCATGTGGCTTTAAAGATGCATCATGCAAAGTGTGTGTGTAGACTTGTGTGTGTGTAAATGAGCGTGACCTCTGCAGGCTCCACAGCAAATGTGAGGCTTTAAAGCAGTGGCCGACGTGCCAGGGGCGTGCTGCTGGGGCCCTCGCCTGTGACCGGGGAGACGGTTCGGGCCCTTTAGTACTTCCACGCCAGCTCTGCACACACACCCGCCCACCGCTGGATAAAGAGCCCCTTATTCAACCCTGGGACCCTCTGAACACTGGGTCTCTGTTCCCCTGCATGGGCCGTGCACATACGTTGTTGAGCATGTACGTTTGCACACCGGTCACTCACTGAAACACAAGGTGAATCTACGCTAATATATATGAGCGTTCTCAATGAACAAAACACATATGGATAAAATTACATACGTTTTTATCATTGTTTTTTTTTTTTTACTACTAAGCTTTCTAAAGTCGAGCACCCAATGTCAAACACTTCGTATGATATGGGCTGCTCACCGGCCTCCGAACTGTTATCCTCCCATTGTCCTTAGTGTGCTTTCTTGCAACCCCCGCCACCTTACGCATATGCTAAATTGGATGTACCTAGTGATGGATCCTCGTAGAGCACGTTAGGGGGGTGAATGATTTTGGCCCTGATTGGCTGTATGTGAGGAGGGAGGCTGGACTAACACCTCCTCCTGGTCAGTCCTAATACCTACCTAACACCTATTGCCTCACCAATGTTCTACAAAAGGGCTGTTGGATGTGAAAGTAATCATTATTATGGTGTTTATTGAGAAACATAAATAATTTAATTTTTCCGTCGTCGTATTGCAGAGTTTACTAATTGAATGTAGATGAAAATTACATACATATAACAATAAGAGGATTAATAATAATCAATTGTATTTATCAGATCAATAATAATAATAATATAGTAATACTTTTATTATAGTATGGTTATTGAAACAAATAAGGAGTGGTTTCCAGTGTCTCCGTATCTTATTGCCCCCCTCCACCCATTTCCATCCCCTCAAACTCAAGACTCTTTTAACTGAGACCCCCTGTCTGTCCTACCCTAGTCTGAGTCTGTCTATACTCTATTCTTGTTTAAATTCTACCATTAAGCCACACACACACACACACACACACACACACACAGGGGTATCGAAAGCAGCTGAGAGGGGCAGGGTCCAATACGCCTTTAAAACTTAAATCAATCAATGCCTTAATGCCTCCATTGTCTGTCATTATGTAAGCCAGGGTGCTGATAGTTTAAAGGCCAGATACGTGTGTGTGTGTGTGTGTGTGTGTGTGTGTGTGTGTGTGTGTGTGTGTGTGTGTGTGTGTGTGTGTGTGTGTGTGTGTGTGTGTGTGTGTGTGTGTGTGTGTGTGTCCAGTCCTGGCAGATATTGGTAATTTCTGGGCAGCTAGCCAAAGTCTGTCAGCATTGGTGGGGTCCATGAGAAGTCACTCCGTTTAAGAAGGGGATGTGTATCTCCTGGGGATGTGTCACATTCAGAGATTTAATTTAATTTAGTTCCTCGTGTGTGTAGTTGTGTGAGTGTGTGTGCGTAGTTTTGTGTGTGTGTAGTTTTGTGTGTGTCTAGTTTTGTGTGTGTCTAGTTTTTTGTGTGTGTGTGTGTAGTTTTGTGTGGGTGTGTGTCTGTGTGTGTGTAGTTTTGTGTGCGTGTGTGTGTGCGGATATAATGAGGATTGTATTCTGCATGGTGGTGTAATATATATAGTCCAAGTCTAAATCCGACAGCATGGAGGGTGTGAGCCTTCCAACCGGCAAGTGATCATCAAGTGATCGAAAAGCAAAAGCAGACGTAAGCAAGCCCAGTCCCATTCCAGATGAAACCTCACAACTACATCACTGATTCCAAACATCAACGATACAAAACAATGACGAGAGCATCATCACACGTTTATATCAGATGTAGTTCGCACAGAAAGGCTCTGATAGCCTGTGGGCATGACTCTCCAACACCAAAGCTGTAAGCACATCTTGAGCATCATTCAATACTGATGAGTGGGGGTAAATGTAAAATCCCAACACAGAGTCCAGGCCAATGAGGGATTAGATAACACACACATCCCAACCCTATCCATTAACCTCTGAGTAAACGACTCATTCATCACGATTACAGGTGACGTTGTCAAGCAGCAGACCTTACGCACGTTCTTGCCGCACACAAACCGCCAAATAAAAACAATCACCCAGAAACACACACACAGAGACAGAGACAGAGACAGAGACAGAGAGAGAGAGAGAGAGAGAGAAAAACAACATTAATAGAGAGAGATGCACACACAGTAAAATAAGAAGAAAGAGCATCAAGATTATGTGTGGTTCACATGGGTTAAGCTGATCTCTATTTCAATTTTGAGAGGTCCCGTGTGACAGTGGTATTTCATTTAACAGTTTTAATATTTAATATGGATTTAATATGAATGACATTTGGCCACAGACTACTGAAGGGCAGCCATTCAATTCCCGCCCTCAATGTTCCAAATATGGATCAATATTTGTTTCTGCTGCTTGCTGAAAATAATGTCAAGCAATGGTGGCGCCCGTGACGTGAAATCTAAGGCTTCATAAAGGTTGTGTGTCAACCAATGGGTGACGTCACGTAGGCTACATCCATATTTTCTTAAAGCCTATGGTTTGAAACAAGAATCAGTACCACCGAATCACAAACACTGTAACCACTGAGCTACACCGATTCATTTGCATTGCCTTGGATAGGGAGAGGGAATATTTGACAATAAACCATCAAAGCGAATGAGAAAAAAGACCTGATCTAGCGATGTAGAAACGCATTGCAAATGACGATGGAGGAAGCTTTTATTTGGACCTTTTGGATGCTATAATCCTCCGCACCGCCCACACCTTCTTCTTCTGTATGTTTCACAAGCGAGCTGCTGTAGCCTGAGCTACTGTTACTGTATGCAGGCCCACGCTAAAGACACGCTCCACACATAGCTCCATCTCTCTCATCGCAAAGTGCTCAGTGGTGATGAAACAAAGCGAGGGCAAACTCTCTGCTCGGCCTCCAGTGCTGTCTTGTCAAAACCGTGTCAGTCATGCACAGAAACACACACCTGTTAAAAAAACAAAGTGCTCTTTTTTCTCTCTCCAGAAGGTCTGCCAATTTGCCTCTCCCTGGGACCCAGACACAACACACGGTCAAGCAGGAGCGAGAGACAGAAGGAGATAGAGTGACAGATAGACCGAGAGACCGAGAGAGAGAGACAGAGAGAGAGAGAATGCGAGAATGCAAGAGAATATGTGCGTGTCTATGCATGTGTGTGCATGTGTGTGCATGTGTGTGCGTGTGGTCGGTGTTTACAGTGGGAACTAAGTGTTCATAAATTGCATCACAACACCTACAACATTTTGAACCAGTGGTTCAAGCACTGGTGCAAACTGCAGCCACACACATATTTGAGCGTATTGCTAGTACTCACTTGCTAAACAATGCTAATAACTCCTCAACTGTACCCCCCGAAAAAGGTACTTGTGGTTAATACACTAACAACAAAATTGTCTGTGATAATACGAGTATGAGGCAAGGTGCCAAGATGAAGGTAACACAAACGTTCAGTTAAATCATGGGATAGAGTTTCAAAACTCAACTGAACATCTTCAAAGTGCCTTAACATAATGGTAAAATAGGAGTAGTTGCTCTAATACAATATAAATATAGTTTGTGTGGGACCAGATGTCATCCGAGATCTTAGTGTAGCATTGTGAAGTGTTTATTCCTGCTCTGGCAGAAGGCTTCACCACAAAGTCAACTCTAATCATATTTACCCGTTGTAGCTAAAATGCCTGCCCCTGATTGGTCATATCAGGTCCACATGACTATGAATGCCTCTCCCTCATTGGTCATATCAGACGCATATTAGTCAGTATGATCAGTTCTCAAAACGACTCATACGTAGGGTACAAGGATGAAGAAATGTTCATATTTAAAACAATTCACCAACAATCCAGCACACTGCAATTTGCTTTGCGTTGGCGAGCTTTGTGTTTTTATGTGCTTTGTGTGTTTTTATGTGTTGTGTGTTTTGTGTGCTTTTGTGTGTTTTTATGTGTTTTGTGTGTTTTGTGTGTTTTGATGTGTTTGTTTTGTGTGTTTTTATGTGTTTTGTGTGTGTTTTAATGTGTTTCTGTGTTTGTGTGTTTGTGTGTGTTTGTGTGTGTTTTGTGTGTTTTTATGTGTTTTTGTGTGTTTGTGTGTGTGTTTGTGTGTGTTTGTGTGTTTTTGTGAGTTTTTATGTGCTTTGTGTGCTTTGTGTGTTTGTGTTTGTGTTTTTGTGTGTTTTTGTGTGTTTTTGTGTATCCAGTTTTCAGTATCCAGTTTTATCCAGTTTTTGTGTAATCCAGCTCACAACTTCGTTGTGAGCTGGATTACAGATGACAAAAAACAAAGCTCAATCAGTGACAGCTATTCCACCTTAGATGAATAATACAGGCCAAAACACTTCGAGATTGTTACGTCTAACTATCGGTCAAACTAACAATGTACAATATATTGCACGTTTTATTTTTCTGATATGTGTAGTATTGTACTTTATCGTTATTAGCATGTTACTCGGGTTTGTTACCACAATATACTCTGGTGTGCTATTTCCTGTGTTATTTTCCCCATCTCTCTTACCTTTGAAATTGAATACTATCAACCGATGTATTGCCAGATGCTGGGCTACTGCAAAAAATCTGCTCGCTATGACACTGCCCAAAGACAACAGGAGCTGATAGCATGACAATAATGTGTGTATCCTCTTGCTAAATGACCAATTTCTCTCAGCAGAATATTGCAAACACTATTATATCTATCTATCTAGTTCAATGTGTTTCAAAAAGCATCATCAACAGCTGCCAGATAGAATATGAGGTGGGCGTATATGCAACAAACAACAACGCCACGCAGAGACAAACATGCTCGTAGGCCATCCAGCTTCAGAGACCCGTGCTAAACCGTGGAAGGAGCCCCGGGGAGACGGGAGCAGGGCTTGACATGCAGGCCAGGCCCCCGCTAATCCCTCTCACCGCCGACGTTCACTCATCGTATTGCAGCCATCTGCAACGTCCTCTGTCTGGTGTGGCTAATTACAGCCGCTTTCTGCTAGGACGGGAGGTGGCTGTAGCTATGGCAATGAATAAATAAATACCACTCAGACACATGGGGGGGGTGAGGGGGGGACGCGTGCAGAGAGGAGCTGCTACGTGCTGCTAGGGCGTCTGTCAGAGACTGCAGAACGAGAGCTGGAGATTGGCTGTCAATGTCAGGATTTATGGAAAGTCCCTTTGTAGTCTCTTACAGCCTCTCTCTCTCTCTCTCTCTCATTGAGGGTGACGGGTATCGATTGGCCTAGGTGGTGCTGATCTCTCCCGTGGCCGACGCCCTCCTCCTGCTCCTCAGTGCACCGACTTGCAGGGAATGCGAGGAACGCCACAGCTCATGCGATGGGGCTCGTGACCAAACTCGGCCTCTCCCGGGATCAGCTGAGATATCTGGTGCCAGTTTACCACTGTTACAGGCCGATCTGTACCGCATGACAATCAATTCATGTCTCCAGACATTAAAACTGATAACTGCTTTGTGAGGAGAAATGTAACCCAATGTTTTATTGCTCCAACCTTTTAGCGCTGAATAGCTTGTTTAAACAGGCAGCAGAATAAGTATTTTGATAAAAACTACAAAAGGTAGAGCAGATTGATCAATGATGTGATAATATGGAACCACATGAAACACCGGGAAAAAAATTAAATCCGACATTCCCTGGCCATGAGTATAGATAGAGAATTATCTCTGGATGAGTCAATCACAAGGCAAGCAGAGGAAGAGGAAGAAAAAGAGTCAGAGGAAAAAGAAGAAAAACTCCCTGCCTGCCTCTACTACCTCCAGTACCGTAACTCACCACCCATCCATCACGCCAAACCCCACCAACACAAACACACGTGTACACACGGCGAAAGGCCTGTACTACACTGGGCTGCGGTCAAGGCTCCTGGGACACAGTCATCAAGCTCGCTCGCACACACACACACACACACACACACACACACACACACACACACACACACACACACACACACACACACACACACACACACACACACACACACACACACACACACACACACACACACACACACACACACACGCGCGCACGCACGCACGCACGCACGCACCTTCTTGAAAGTCATTAGTGATTAGTGTGTCTGAGCACTGCGTGGTTGCCATTTCCCTTCAAGCTGAAGCTGAAAATGTTTTGAGTTGAAGACTCTGAAGAACGCAAGTTGTTTAAGTAATGAGACAACACCTTACGTTCAACACTGCACACAGGAACTGGACACAAGCCAACAACTGATGACAGCAGTGCTGACATATTAGAATATATTCTAATATTTGTGCGTTAGTAAGATATTCAAATCTCAATTCAGTATTTGAATGTTGTTTTTTTATAACTATACAAAAACAACAATATGTTCTATATATTTTTTATGCTTATGCATATTTCAGAAACACAGGTAGAAGGTTAGGTTACATTTTGTCCGAATGTCCCAGTGATAAAATGAAAAGATATGTGTAAGGGCTCGAGACATCTCTCAGTCCGAGAACGCTTCACGTCAACGCTTCATTTTAGGAAACCGTCAGCCATACTGGCGCCATTCATCAAAACTTTTCTAAAATGTTCAAACCAACTATTTGCTATGTGATAATTGGAAGTAGGCATACTCTCAGACTATTGAAGCTGTACCTTCGGATAATTCTAGGCTACATTGAAGCTCTGCTGTAACCGAGTCAGATTCAGACAGATGGGTGGATCCAAAAGCCACTGACGTCGACGCAGAATGTGGTGATATTGTAGTTTTGTTTTTGAGTTTTAAAAAGAACACTGTTAAAATGTAAAGGAAAAACTATGAGTTGATGAAAACAGCAGTAGTGGTCTCCTTCGGCTTCGATTCGGGCAGGGAAAGATACCCACTATGAATTTACTTATTTTTCTCTCAATAAAATTAGAGGACTTCTAGAACGGCCACAAACATTCAAACAAAATGCATCCCGGTCAAGGTCACTTGCCACTAGATATGGTAAGGCACAGCACAATTTCAAACACTCCTCCTCAAAGAGCAACAACAACTACCATTGTTTCACCACAGATGGCGCTACTCCTGTGGTTTGATTTTTGGTTACTCTTTAAATCTGAGTTCTCTGCTCGGTTTCACAGTCACGAAGTCGAAGGAAATGCTGCTGAAAATGACACTGAAATAGAATCTACCAAAAGACAAAGAAAGCTCTCTCTCTCCCTCTCTGTATCCCAAAGTATGCTTCATCGCTCCAAGTGTGTTGTCTTCACACTCTTTATCAGCTCTGAACAAGGCAGGATGAGTTCAAAGCAGGTTGTGAAGATAAAAACATGGTACACACACACACACACACACACACACACACACACACACACACACACACACACACACACACACACACACACCCCCAAGAGAAGGAAATTAATATTTTTAACAGTGCCCTCTCGTGTAATACTTTTTCGGCTGCATTTTGGATCACTTCCAGGGCAACTGTAGAAAGGCTGGGAAATGTTGCATAACAGACCAATATTCAATGACTCCAATGGAAAATGTATAGTAGTGACATACTGAAGTTAAATCCTTATTTTGTAAAGCCCCCGTCAATAAAATTTCGCGGGTCATTGTAATTTTTTTAAATCTTGGTACTTTTGTCAATTCCCAGAGCCCGTTAACTATTAACCCTGCTGACCCATCTACCCCCACCCCAGTCCCCCCCCCCCCCCCCCCCCCCACCCAGTGCAGCTGACGCTCCATTTGCCAGAAGATCAGGTGCTAGCACGACCCTCTCTTAGTAAGAGGGTGGCTGAGTCCTGACAAATCATCACCCCCACCTCCTCACCTATACCCCCCAACAGCCACCCCTAAGAAAACACCTCCACCTTCACCCCCAACCCAACAGTGCTCACTTGATGAATGCTGCCCTTGTGAGGGTAGGAAGCCACTGCCCACCAACTCACCTCCACCCCTTCCACCTACCTACACACACACACACACCCTGATCACAACCACCGCTGCCCTGGCGTTGCTTACATGATCCTTAAATAGAAGTGAAGGCTGGGGACCACCGCCCCTGCAGGTGCTGCAACTCGTTGGTTACACACACACACACACACACACACACACACACACACACACACACACACACACACACACACACACACACACACACACACACACACACACACGTACTCTCTCTCTCTCTCAGTGCATACATACGGGTGCACAGACTCATGTATACACGGACATGTATACGCACACCACAAGAACACACACACACACACACCCATAAATACACACACACATGCAGACCACACTCCGCCACAAGCACACATTATAACGCCCGCTTTGGCTGCTCTGCTAGCTGTCACAGATCCTTGCCATCCAACACCAGGCCAGAGGCTGCTTTTACCCATATGCCTCATTTACACAAACCTCAACCCCCACCCAAGACCCCCTGAACAGAGGCACAACAGCTGTGTGATTGTGTGCGTGTGACTGTGTGTGTGGACAGGATCTAGGCTCTGTGTGTGTGTGTGTGTGTGTGTGTGTGTGTGTGTGTGTGTGTGTGTGTGTGTGTGTGTGTGTGTGTGTGTGTGTGTGTGTGTGTGTGTGTGTGTGTGTAGGATCTGGGCATTTATGTGGCGCCTCTCTGGCTATAAATACCTTCTTTCCTGTCAGAAAGTTGAGAATTTTGTCCTTCGTAAAATGAATGTGTGCACATTTGTCAAGGGGAAACGTGCAAACTCCCAACATGCACGTGGTGAGCAGGTTACTAGCCCATGTGGTTAATGGGCATGTAAGCGAATAAAGAGAGTGGGAGTGATTGAGCGACGAGGTGTGACAGAGTAACGAAAAAGTGAGCAAAATTTGACATTAGATGACATACATGATCGAATGATTTTGTTTGACTGAATGTGGTCTGAGCAATGTCCTCAATGAGTCTTTGGTGCATTCAGACCAGTACTTAGAGCTGTTCAATTGTGATCGGATCACTCAAGATACTTGTTAATGCCAGGTGTGAACAGAATCTGTGTGTGTGTGTGTGTGTGTGTGTGTGTGTGTGTGTGTGTGTGTGTGTGTGTGTGTGTGTGTGTGTGTGTGTGTGTGTGTGTGTGTATTGCTGTTGGAAGTTTAAATCATCGTGCTCTATCTGTGCTGCGCTTCACATGATCGTTTCTTATCACATCTACTCTCCCCTTGTGTCCAACACCACAGTATCTTACTGTAGACAATGTCAACCCCACCACTCATCTATACTCTCATCCATCCCACCTACAATCGCTTTCCAGCCGCTCCCACCCCACCTACTCGTCAGCGCACGACGAAGGGAAGGGCATTTCAAATCTCCATCTTAATCCACTTGATCTATTCTCCATACGCACAGCTTTCCAGTGTTTCTTTCTCATCAGGTCCAAAACTCAGATAACAACACGATAGAATACTGACAAGAAGCAACAGATGCATCTGATCACATCTCCCCATCGGTAGAGTACAATCACATAAAGTTATACCGTGGCTCTCGAGTAGCTCCGCTCTCTCTAAGACTGTTACGGTACCTTCCAGTGTCTCTCAAGTGTATATCTCCTGTATGATGCGCCCAACATTCATCACCGGAAGTCCAAGCTAGAGACTCACAATGCGCGCCACAAGTGAGATACGGTACAGGCACATGTTGTGTCGTAAGACGGTGACTCGCCTCACGCTGGACGCCAACAGCTAGCTGTCACGCCGCTTAAGAAAACACTACCGCACCAAGGCACCATTAGGAGCATAGTGAAGCCCAACAGAGGACAGTCAGTGCACACGGTATAGATAACCAAGAGAGATCAGAACACACACAGCAATATAACAATGTTACTTTGTGGACCATATTACACATTATCCATGACTCATATCAGTCCGCTTTGATCCTCTGGAATGTAAGAGAACCTTGCGGCTACAAGGGGGATGTTAGACATAAGTGCAGAGTGGGTTAAAAGATCATTAATAAATCATGAATAAACAACCGCATGCACGGGTCCCACAAGCAACTGTCCCAATGAAGGCCGTTCATCAATCTCCAGGTAGATGGCACCTTAGGGCGTCCTCGTTGGGAAGGAGGGTGATGAGGGGTCTGAACCATGATGAGGATTTAATATCTGTCTTTTATCTCCATTAAAACTCCTCAAACTACAGTACACAGTGGAGTAACACTCGCCTACCCTCATCCTTTTACTCCGGATTTCCAATCAGAAGCTGAACTGGGTGGCCCTCTACCACCCAATCGGTCCTTTTCGCATTGCTACTAATCAACACCACGTCCTGCCAAGCTACAGACCTAATTCAAATAGACTCGCAGCGAAAACGGCGCGCGTTACATGTCTCAAAAGCGTCTTAGAAAACTCGTGCCTGAGGTCAATTGGCCCGCACGCAACATAACTCCACGCTACAAGAGTTTACATTCAATCAACACTGTGCATCCAAGGACAATCTGGTGTGGAAAATGCGTTTTCTTAGCAATTCTATCCAGCAATCTAAATAATAGATTGGATAACTCTTTAAACCCACTCTCTTTGCTGACAGAGATTCATCTGTAGTAATTGGCTCCAAATGCATGATACTCTATACTGACAGAATGTATCAACCAACTCACAATCCAATATAACACCGTAACCCACCAGCACCGTCACTGTCACATCTCCCCCACACAGCTTCACTATATACACACCACACACACAACCAACGAACAGTTGCACACACAGACACACACACACACACACACACACACACACACACACACACACACACACACACACACACACACACACACACACACAGACAAAGACACACACTTAGATTTCACAAAAGGTTAGAAGTAGACAATCGGCCAGGTTCAAGTTGGGGCGGGGCTCCGCCCATCTCTCTCGTCGTCAGGGTGGGATGAGAACAGCAGGGGGTCGGCATGCAGAGGTCGGAGGTCGGGGCGTCGTGGATCCGAGTGCGTCTTTGAAGGCAGCCAGTGGCCAGGGGAAGGGGGAATGTCTTTCCTTTCTTTATGAAAGAAAGTGGAAGTACTCTGCTGGATACGTTTCACATAACCATGACGAGGCTTCCCCTCCTCTGCCTTGCAGGGCAGCTGTCGTGCCGGGTGGCTCCCCTTGTTGTCTTCGACGGATAACCCACCCGCCACGCTAGGCAAAGACGACGTCAACAAAACGTGTAACCGTTGACATGTCCAGGAAAGCGGGGCCTAAATAACTGCAATCTTTTCCCGGACCAGTGCAGAAAAAAACGAATCTGTCTGGAATCGCGTGGAAACAGGGCCTGTTGTTCTCTGTTCTTCCATTTTAGTTGGAGCCATCGGTTGTGTGAGTAGCGTTGAAATGTGACAGGGGGAGAAGTGCAGTGAGTGTCTGGGATGTTCAGATTATAACTGCCTATGGGAAAAAATGAAGGAGGTCTGCTGACCCCAGCTATCCCACGATCCACCAGCAACCTGGCCAGACCGCTGGAGGAACCTATGCCTCCCCAGCTGCTGGTTCCGGTAAACGGTCACACACACACACACACAACAACAAACAAATACGCACACACAGACACAAAAAACAGACTCATGCACACGCACGCACACAACACGCATGCACGCACGCATATGCACGCTTGTCACTAACAAATGCAAACACACACAGTCAGACACACACACACACACACACAAAACCCTATTGGAGCCTGCCTTGGTGCTGGTTCTCAGATCCTCAGAGCTCCAACCAGTCCGCCACATCACCAAGAGCAACCTGGGCACTCTACTCATAAACCTCCAGTTACCCACCCCCTTCCCTTCCCACCCCACATCAAAACCCCTTTACCCCCCTACCGAGGCCCGGCCACAGACCGTCGGGGCCAGGGCTCCCCTTACCCCGCTCCACGGTCTGGGAGCGGATACGAGGCGAGGGGGCCCACAAAGAGCGGTTCAAAGAACTGCCAGTGAAAAGTCTTCCTGGCGGCGTGACACCTTAGACCCCATCTGCATACTCACATTTGCAGAGCCCGCTACGCTCTTCCTCTTCCCCCCGAGAGGCACCGGAACACAGGGCAGATAGGAAGACTGGGGCTATTTTCACTTTTCCTCCCCACTTGCACTCAATAGCTTTTTCTGTCTGGGATTGCCTTTTTCTTTCTCACAGAAAAAAAACAACAACCCACTTGCTCACAAAACTGTTGAGAGGGCAATGATAGGAAATGTCAGGGTGCATTATTTTTGCTTTCTTCTTAACAGGCATGTGCACAGGAGGGTGGCTACAGTGGCCCATGCCTCATCGGCTAAAGTGCCCCTTCTGACCCAAAAATATATAACAACAATCACTTTTTCATAATAATCGTTTTATTGTTGTAGTTTATACTATGGCTGATGCTGTTGTTTATATACATCTCATTGTAAATATATTAGATCAAAATGAATCGGTATAGATTGCAGAGCTTGTTGTGAAATGTATATTTCCCCAAACTAAGGCTTCAGTTTTCAAACTTCGTTTTCATTCATAGGGTTATTCAATTATGCTTATCATCAATCAAATATCCACAACGCAAATATGGGGAATTCTGCTGGAACCGTCTCATCCTCAGCTTCGCAGATCACAGCTCCGAGCCTGACAGCAGGTGTCAACACAGATACACACAGCAATGAGCGTTGCTATTATCTCTGTGACAATCTCCAAGCGCGGTTACACTTGTTAGCAAACAAGAGCATACCACAGTGACACTTCTCTGGCAGGCCAAATCAGGCTTGCCAGCTAATCACTGGCATATTCATCATGATGGTTTCCTTGCCTCTTTTTTTTTTTTTTTCATGTGGCAAAAAGTAGTTGGAACACGGAGAATTCTGGTCGTGTTCAAACAATCAGCAGGTGCTGGCATCGATAGCATCGGATCCCTCACTCATTCTGTGCCACGGAGGTTGCTGCCAGAGATATGGCAACGTGCTCAACGGTTCAAATGTCTTGGAAGGGTACGCGGGGGCTAAGAGAAAGACAGGACAATGTGATCTGTGTGCTGGGAGCCGATGGCATCGCTTCATCAGAGAGCTTTCTGACAGGAAGTCATGCTGTCAAGCCGCAGGTCTGCCGAATGGGGGTTCCCCACGAGCCACAATCATCCAGGTTTAGGGGGATATAGTGGTGATCACACACACAATCAGTAATCTGCTAATCTGAATTAAGCAAATTAAAAGAATCGGAGATGAAATCCTCCATATCTGGTCTCATTTGATCCTACCCCACACCTGGGGGGTAGGATTCTTCTCCCTGCTGCGATGCACATGTGGACTGGATATTTTTCCCTCCACTGTCCAAGACTTTAAAAACCAATAGGCTATTTGTATCATCATCATGGTTTCTGTATCTAAGTGGTTTCAGATGTGTAGAGCGCCCGAGTATCAAACGCTGACTACTATAAAAGTACTCACAAAATCACTATAACAGCAACAACCCGAACGTAATCCACAATTCTGCAGCAATATGAAAACAGTAGCGCTGGAGTGTTGCATGTGGTTATGATAGACCATATTTTCTTACTTAACCCGCAACTCCAAGTCAATAAAGATCAAAAAGGACCAACTATAAACCATGCAACTGTAAGGCAAGCAAGCCATGGCTCACATTTGCTTGTGTGTCCCTGGGGCTGGGGACAGGGTCTCGGTCTCTCTCTCTCTCTCTCTCTCTCTCTCTCTCTCTCTCTCTCTCTCTCTCTCTCTCTCTCTCTCTCTCTCTCTCTCTCTCTCTCTCTCTCTCTCTCTCTCTCTCTCTCTCTCTCTCTCTCTCTCTCTCTCTCTCTCTCTCTCTCTCTCTCTCTCTCTCTCTCTCTCTCTCTCTCTCTCTCTCTCTCTCTCTCTCTCTCTCTCTCTCTCTCTCTCTCTCTATATACACAGTGAAAAGGGCTTTCAAATTAGATACGGTGGTTAGGGTTGAATTAGTCAAACTATACTGGGACTAGGCAATAGAATGACTTGTCTTCACCTTTTTCTCCGTGTCTCTCTCTATGTGTCTCTCGCTCCCAGGGGAATGCTAGCATAGGTAACAGCACCGAGAACATTGCAAGTCGAGACACAATCCAGAGCAGAAAAAAGGGCCTACACTCTCCTTTGGCACCACTATCGCTAGAAACCATGCAAAACAACACATTTGGACTGTTCTGTCCAATATATCTGCTATTGACATACAGTACACTACATACGTACACACAAACATTAACCAACATCTTTTAAGTATTTTAAAAGACATCAAACTGATATTTCATACCTACCTATATATACATATATAAGTAGGTAGGTAGAAAGGTAGCTACAATTGTATCAAATACTGACATTCACAGCACTGTGTATGAGGGTGTTTCTGATGTACTTCTTTAAAGTAACCCCCTTCCACAGCAGGGCATTTAAATCAGACTTTAATACGATTACCACACCCGTTTTGATTTATTGCATCTGGACGGTTTCACTTTATTTCTCTGGGCCTCACTTGGTGACTATTACTGTGAGCTCTGAGCAATGCCAGAGACCTGTGCTAGGCCAGGCAATATAAATACTTCCAAGATTAGCTTAGCATGTAGTGCTCTGTGCCAGGGTGTTGGGTATGAATACGCCAGAGGCGTGCAGATGTAAGTTAGGCACAATTTAGGATGTGCAGGGTCAGTCCCTGTGTGTGTGTGTGTGTGTGTGTGTGTGTGTGTGTGTGTGTGTGTGTGTGTGTGTGTGTGTGTGTGTGTGTGTGTGTGTGTGTGTGTGTGTGTGTGTGTGTGTGTGTGTGTGTGACCATCATTGTCAGAGGGTCTGGCTGGTGAGGGGAACGTGTGAACACTTCCCAGACCAGTGTTTGTGTATCTATGGCTTTCCCCGTGCTCCCTGCTCATAATTGGGGGGAAAGGAATGCTTGGGGGAGCAGTTGAGAACGTCGCAGGGCCCTCAGCCTTTACTGCCTGGCAAAAGGCTGAACGTGACGAGCTAACCTACAGCAGAGACAAATGTAACACAAAAACACACAAAAGCTGTGCATGCAAACACACACAGAATAACCAATTTATGCTTTCACTTTTGGTGTGTGTGTGTGTGTGTGTGTGTGTGTGTGTGTGTGTGTGTGTGTGTGTGTGTGTGTGTGTGTGTGTGTGTGTGTGTGTGTGTGTGTGTGTGTGTGTGTGTGTGTGTGTGTGTTTAAGTCGAGAGCAGAGTAAAGCAAACAGCTGGGTGTTTTCTTTGGAGTCTGCCCACGCTCCGTACAGAGGGCGAGAGAGATTATCTCCTGACTAATCGTGTTCTGCTCTCTGTGAGATGGCGCTATCCCCCCTTCCCTGTCACACACTCCGACGCACACGTACACACACACACTTACATACACACACAACCACCCACACTATTATTATTATAATTTGAATCTTCCCTTGCTTGATTACCGGAATCACACCGATAAATAAAGTCTAGTTTTATCTTATTGCTATATGTACAATTGTGGGCAGATAAATAAATGCGTACTTGCTTGCAACAAACACATGCAAGAGTAGAACAAAAACACACACACACACACACACACAAACACACACACGCGCTCTTTCATCTCAGAGTCACTAACTACAGCTTAAGAATGTCTGGGTGTTAGACACTGTATTTTCGTTAAAAAGTGTTTAACATGCCTCACAGGGGACTAGCCACGGTCTCCTCCAAAGAAAAACACCTCAGCGTTGTAATTACATTGAAACGGTTTTCACATCTCTCTTCTCGCCGAGCTGCAAGGAAGACGACTATGGGTGTGTTTTGTTTCATTCAAAGTCAGACAAAGGCAGTTTCCTGTCTGTATCGATTGACGATCGAATGGATATTATGGACATTTCTGAATATATCCACCTTGTCGGGTGAACTTGCCCCAGCAGATGTCAGCGCCGCCACAATACTGATGGAGGAATGGAGAAAATAAAAACACATCTGTCTCCAAGACAGCAACCGCCCCACTCACGCTAGAAGTCACACTGTGGGAACCTAATCTGTTGTAGAACCACCCAGTCTACCACCGTGTGTGTCACGTAGGCCATCCATTCATCATCCTCACGGTGGGTTAATAGCGCTGCTAATGACCATATTAATAATAGTATTTATAATCATCATAAGGAAGGATAATCCCCATCTGGGAGTGTGATCCAACAGAGGCCCCGGGGGGGGACAGGAGAGGAGTGACAGGCTGTTGGGCTCCACCCAGGCGCAGGCACAAGGGAAGTGTTGTTCACACTAATTTCTCATCTGTCTCCTAAAAAGCTCCAAACCCTTAGTGCCAAGTACCGAGGCCAACCTGTTTACATAAGCACACAACCTGAGGGCCGCTTGAGGTTCTTGAGGGCACTTTTTGAATTTGAATTGCTCCCCCTCCCCCTTTATTCAAGTAAATTCAGCTTTTGAAGCCTGAGTCCTATCTAGAGCCGTTTATCCATTCTGGGCTACTGTAGAAACATGGCGGTGCAACATGGTGGGCTCCTTGGAAGAAGACCCGCTCCCTATGTAGATATAAAAAGGCTCATTCTAAGGTAACGAAAACACAACGATTCTTATTTTCCTGGGATTATACAGTAATTAAAACACACACACACACACATTTCTACAAGTCTGTTCCGTTAGATGCCACTAAATTATACACACTGCACCTTTAATGCATATCTAGTGTTGCCCTCACAGAGAAGAAGTGCATGTTAAGATGTCATGGCGACTGTGAACTTAGCAACAAGCAAGCTCTCGGTTTAGTTCCTAAGAAAGAGAATAAACATGAGCCAAGGTAGGCAGTTGAGCAATGCTGCTTTCGCACACATACAACATGTACAACATCAATTAAAGTCAGGCATGGACAAGACCACCACCACACACACACACACACACACACACACACACACACACACACACACACACACACACACACACACACACACACACACACACACACACACACACACACACACACACACACACACACACAAACGGCAGGTGATACAAAAAGGAATACCATGCTCTGCGACAACACCTTGATTAAGTCAAACAAAAACACGCGCTAAAACAATTACCGCCATCTAGCACCATAACTCATCTCTCCCTCTCTCCTTTGTTGTTTTTGTGTGTTGATCATTCCCATCCACTCCAAACAGGTGAGGTCATACCTTATTACAAGCGTGTGTAAATAGACATGTTTCTTAACAGACACAGAAGTCCTCATCGCTAAACCCAAAACAATCACACACACACACACACACACACACACACACACACACACACACACACACACACACACACACACACACACACACACACACACACACACACACACACACACACACACACACACACACACACACACACACTTGTTAACCCCATGAGATGATGTCCATAAGGTATATTGAAAAGGATTAGAGATTGTGTCAATTGTGCTCAGGTAAACAAAAATAAAAGGCTGTAAATAACATAAACAACCTGGCCTATAAAGATACTCACTTGCCCTCTTCTCCCATTAAATTAATGGAATGAAAAATACAGAATTGGAACAGAATTTCCCAAGCAAACCGTGTGCCGCCTCAGTGTGTGAGTGGGGGGGACGTGGTCTGTGGTATGGTCTCCACTAGGGTGTGTGATGCACCAGCGTGGGCCGCAGCAGTTGGGGAGACTTGTGCAAGCAAGCGGGCACCGATGTTTACAGTCAGTAACGAGCTTATGTCACTTCTCACTTATCAATACACATCTTCTCATTGTTTCAGACAGCACAGTGTGGGTGTTTTAGGTGGGGAACGGGATCATTCAGGAGACAAGAAAATATAAAGAAAAAGAAAAATATAAAAAAGGCAAAGGTGGTTGGGTAGAATATCGCAACACTGCTGCATGATTTAATCAAGCCAGTTTTTCTTTTCCCACCAACTAATGGTCTTGTGAAAGAAAAAAAGATAAAGATACAAAATAACCACCTGAATCTCTCAGGTGTTCTGGTTAATGCTTACCTTTGCTTGTGAGTAGATGGAGTGTACCCATTGCTTGCAAGCTGCTATCCCTTGGCACACATGGTGTTATGTCTATGTATATATTTCTCCAGTGAATTGCAACGGTTGATAACGCTATTAGAACATAATCACAATGTAAACTCCAGTTGTGGGTCTACATCTGTGGGGTATAAAGCTGACACTTGGAAAACTATGTGCTGATAACACATTTTGAGTAAGCAAGGGACTTGGGGAAAGTGTAAATAAATAGTAATACGAGAGCGATACAACTGTATTACTAATTGCATTATTAGTAATGCAATTAGAGATTCTATTATCATTGGTTGAATTTATTACATTTCTATTTTGCAAAAATAATATTGACTTTGCTGATTTGGTGAATTTACATGTTTTAATTTGGAACTCATAATTAATGTTTGTCATTAATAACAAGAGTCATGAAAAAAAAATGTTTACAATTTCAATGTTAAGTATGACTTGTTGTAACTGTTGGACTCGCATAACAATCCCTAGACACTTAAAAGTCAAAGACAAAATGTTAATAATAAATCAAGTCTCAATAGTTGAATTACTTTGGACTAAATTATGAAGTTGATATGCAAGTAACAATTCAATGTCAACTGTGGTTGTGTGTATTTGTGGGCCTGTTTATGTGTGTTATGGTACCTTAAGGCCTAGCACTGCTTAAATTAGAACTGATTTTCTTTTCCTGAAATGGTAGGACATAGGCAATTGTCAAAGGACTGTGTTGCCATCTATAGACCAACAGGAGAATTGCACTTTACACTCCTCATTTTCTCTCCCACTAAAAAGCAAACAAACCTTTTAGTGAGTTTCAATTTGTATTTCAACCTTTTGACTTCTCGTTGAACTGCCTCTCTTAACAGTGCAGGATGTTTTCACATGCTGAACCAATATGCGTATTCATTAAATATAAATATATATCTAGGAAAGCTTCTAAAGTAAATTGCGGCCAATTGTTTTTGTTAGTACGCAGATGTTTGAGAACCCATTTGAAAAAAGTGACAGAACCGACTCCACGGGGTTTTGAAGTTCTGAAAACCGTGAACATGAAAAACATGAGCGCAACACATCGCCTCATTCTGAACAAGGACTTGTGTTCTTTGGCTCCGAGCTGCCAATTCTAGACTGGACTAAAGTTCATTCTCAGTCGCTCTGGGCCACACAGCCTGTCTAAAACAGAGGCCTAACCTTTAAAACACACGACTCTGGGAGCGCAGTCTGCTCCAGAGAACTGTTCTGACCTCCGGTGCTGCAGAGCTCTGTTTCTGCTCAGCCAATAGGAAGGGATACTAACGTTGGCACAAAGATAGGCTATACCCTGTGGGCACACAAGATATACCCTATCTGCCTTGGGCCAAACCGCCAAAGCTGGGAGATTCCAACTGGAAAACAATGGCTCTGGAACAAGTGTGTGCAGTGAGTTGTATGCAGTGCTGGCAATGGAGCGATGCCCAACCACGCACGACAATCACTAACAAATACAGGCCTGCTTATGGGCGTGCACACACACACAGGCATACTTATGACCACGCACACACACACAGGCAAACTTATGAGCGCACACACACACACACACACACACACACACACACACACACACACACACACACACACACACACACACACACACACACACACACACACACACACACACACACACACACACACACACACACACACACACAGCAAAACAGTTGTCGAAGACATAGAACATGCACTCCATTGGGGAATGTACTAATTTTGTTCCATACAAGTCTTTATCCAAGAGCGGTACATGGTGCACTGCAAAAGCGTGCCACTGACGGCTGATTGGATGGCGGGTAATGTAAACACCAATCAGAGAGTGAGTCAACCCAGCTAATGGCCTGTTAAAGAGAAAGGACCAGTCATCCTTCACATGCTAGTTCCTGCACTCATTCTGCTATTCTCTCTCCTTCCCCTTCGGTCGGTTCCCAAGGACAGTACTGCCGAAGGAGACGCAAACAGTTGTTACGTTATAAGTCTTGTACATCAGAATGCATCATGGGATTTTTTTGGTTGACAGTACTGTCAAATCCTAAATTAACATAACTATTCTGTAACCGAGGCTAATGAAAACTTTGTTTTGCCATGTCTCACATGAGAAATGCTGTGGCAGTTTCAAACACAACGATGTCTCCTCATAATGACAATTTGACGATAAAGTATTAAACAATGACCAAAAAAACATTTCTACCAACATCATAACTAACATTCCAATGCTCCTATGCTCCCAAAATGGTGCATTGTACAGGCATTCCCCTGTACAAGCCCTATATAGTAAACAGCATGAAATATTTAAAACCTACATGTGAGAAGGAACATTGAAAAGCTTCCCCAAAAAGACAACTAGGGACTCCTATTAGAAACGACCGTTAGCTACAAATACTGTAATACAGTGCATCAGACGAATTGTGTCATGTGTCTATATTTGTCCCCATACAAATAACCCATACCAGGTGTCAAACAAACTATCTAGCTAAAGCTATGTTAAGATGGGATCATCCAACGCATTTCATGGTTAAAGACAGGGACCGCAAAACGCAGGGAGGCAACTAAATCCCTCGCATGACTCATCCAGAAGTTTCATACACACATTATTACATCCCGTAGCTCTCAGTGGAAGCTGTAATGGAAATTTCCATAAGATATGTTGTTCGCAAGACACCAAGACCCCTTTGTTATTATCTATAGTGACCATTTCACTGTTTATACCGCGCTTATCGCCCTTGAGGGAAACTGAGACAGCTTCGGCTGACTCAGACGCAGCAATACCACGAGCTACATCCTGAGATGGCCGAAAGGAGTAGTGGCCTATCTGCAGCTGTACCCTAAAGGACGTTTCCCTGCTTTCACCCTGGAGTGTTCCCACTGTTCGGGGCTCACTACAGCGCTTCAACCTTTGTATGATTGTCGTGTTGTGTGGCCTCTCTGCGCAGAGACTACTTTTATCTTTTACTATTTCTTACTCTTTATTATAATAACCTTTTTAAGTTTATTCTGAGTTGTGTTGTCAATACAGTTCAAAGAATTTCCACGACATATCTCTCCCTGGATCAGGATGAATCCAGAGAACCGCTGCTAAGCTGTTGTTGCTTTAGACTTCAACATAAACATAACACAGGCCGACAGCAAACAGTGTTGTAGTGCAGGAGGGGCACATACAAATCTTTGTGTTTGTGCGTGTGTGTGCCTCTTCTCTGAAGTGTATAGAGATTATGAAAACAGATGTTGGCCAGACCATGTGAAGCAGAGAAAGCGAGATAGAAAGAGAGAAAGAGAGAGAAAGAGAAGGACAAGGATACAAAAGTTGGTTAGCAGGAAGTGAACAAAACCACTGTCTACAGAATGGTTTGTTAGGGTTTTTTCTTTTTTAATCGAGGTTAGGCAATTTATTGTAGAAGCATTTTTCATAAGAAATTGTTGAAATCTTCTTTACATTACAGCAATGAAAAGATCCGGTATATGCGGCTATTGCTGCCCGATTTAAATAATTGGATTGCCTACCTGTATGTCTACCTACATATCTGGCTACCTGAGCGCATTCTGCCAATTAACTCATTGCATCTTCAACAAGGCAAGCAATGCGGACCTTTTGCTAAAGCTACCGAGCTCCCGTGTTTTGGGGAAGTGGCCTGTGATTTTTGTTTTAGGGTTGATCCTTTCAAAATCTAGCTGGTTTCTCCAAATTGCATACCTTATCTTAAAGGAAAATATAGCGCTAGCAATTGTGATAGCACTATATTGTATACTTGATGTATTTATAGCTCAGGCTCTCTATTTTTCTATCTCTATCCATCCCTAGCCACTAAATACATTGGGACAGGGGTATAAGAAGATGGCACATTCCAGAGGTAGGAATCCAACCTTGAACCCGGTATCAACTTGTAGACGGTTCCCTTTGATGAAATAAGCTTGTTCTGGAGTTAGGGCAGGGTAGTGGACCATGACGAGCTCTCTTGTTCCATGTAACTGCAGCTGGCCTCCATCCCATAGCCTTCCCACGTCCGTCCACAAACCCCTGGACATATCCACCCCTGCACCCCTTAGAAGTGACATCCTCTTTGTTCTTCAGGACGGCTATCTCCTGGGGTACACTACATTACATCACTGTACACACAAGTGCTCTCTCTCTCCCACACACAAAAAAAAAAACACAGTTGCGCACTCACAAACACACAACATGCACACACATCCTCCCAAGCTGTCCCCTCAAGGGGGAGAGTGTGATGAAAAAGTGAACCTCTCTGAAGGGACTCTGTAGTAAAAGGTTCTTCTTGTAGACAGAGGAGACTTGGGGCTCTGGGTGGGGGGGAAGGGGGGGGGGGGGGAGTTTTGCGGTTCTTGGGGGGTCTGGTGGGAAGCGAGGGAAAAGATGCTGAGTAAGATGCTAGTGTGAGTGATCTTTTCCCCTGTGGCGACAGAGGGTGGAGGAAACTGGGGCCTGCCCACCACCACTGCCAGTAATCCAGTGGGCTCGTCATCTGGCCGAGACGGCTGGCGTATGGTGAGAAGACGAGCTCTACTGACGTGGAGACAAGTAAACAATGGAGGGGGCGCAGGTGACTACAGGGAATTTCTGTGTGTGTGTGTGTGTGTGTGTGTGTGTGTGTGTGTGTGTGTGTGTGTGTGTGTGTGTGTGTGTGTGTGTGTGTGTGTGTGTGTGTGTGTGTGTGTGTGTGTGTGTGTGTGTGTGTGTGTGTGTAGTCATCGTGCTCTGAGACCACAGAAGGATGTGGAGAGAGAGAAGTCATCGTTCATCCTTCTCACTTCCTCTTTCAGACACTAGATTCTAATGTTTTCCTTAATCCGAAGCTTCTGTGCATTTCCGTCTCTGTAGTTTATGCAGTCAGGTTGACTTGCTCAAATCAATTCCAGTTATATTGATTGTATTGTTCGTTATTAAAACAACATCGGGTTACGGTGAAAGTCTTCTGGACTTGCACAACTAGGAACACAACTAGATTTCTGTACCATGTTGTGTGAATTTAAAGAGGTAGTCCAACGGTGAGAGGCTGTCATCCAGCAGCAATTACTCACTGTTCACTTAACTCTTTCTGATCCTTTTCTGCTAACAATGGTTAACAACGACTTCACCCATACAAGCCTGCAGAACCAGCTTTGGCTTGACCACTAGACCCACAAATCCCACTCTAGCTGTACCATGAGGCAGGTCCCAGAGCAGGGAGGCTGGGGCTGGGAAGCAGGAGAGAGGGGGGGGGGGGATCTCCTGGATCTCAGCGGAGCTCCCAGACAAATCAGACTTTGTGGAGACACACACACATACACAGAGTCATCTGAGGAACCCCGCTTCCTCTCTCCTCAGCCCCCACGTTCCTCACCAGAGGAGCTGCCCTGGTTCACAGGACTAACGGCTCCATTGTGCCTTCATCCACTGGCTAGCCATTTGGTTGCTCGCATAGACGCTAGTAGTAGACAAACGACAAGGCTGCCCAAAATGGAATCAATATAATTTTGTGATTATTTGTGATAGGTATTAGAATGCCAATATGTTGAGTATTCTATGTACGTATTTAAGCAGAGGTTCTTAAATAGAGAGTACTGAGAGTTCAGTGAGATTCTTGTTTAAACATATATATTCCCTGTCAGCGCACTTGAATTGACAAATGATAAAACTGTGGGGTAGTTTTTGTGCTCAACCTTAATCCTTGTATAATGTGTTTTCGATGGTTTTACTTTAATTATTCATTCATCCATTTCTATCCCTCCCTAGAGCCAGACTCAGTTTGGCACTCTACAGATGGACATACAGACCTACAACACCTGGCCAGTGTCCATTGTACACTGAGAGACTCAGGAAATCTCTGCTCTACATAGTTACAAGGTGAGTACACAGGGATTAAATAGCAATTTATCGCTCAATTACATGTTACCCATGATTGTTAAGTAACCCTTCACTAGCACGTGTTCAATACAAATTACTTTAAGTTCAAATAAATAGAGAAACTCCATGTCAGACTTAGATTATTTCACGATGGCATATGAACCTCTATAGCTAAATAGGTAAATATCTACTACTACTAGTACTACTAGTAGTACTATCACTCTGGTCTTTTGTCAGCTGTACTAAACTAAATATAACCCAGTTCCCTGTAACGTGTTACCCGATTAAAGTCAAGTAGTAATAGCCTGACATCGCTAGACCAATTTGCAGATATGTATAAGTCTGGAACCCCATAGTTCATTTTCGATTTCCAAGGGGTGTTATCAACGGCAGTGTATCAAAATGCTTCTGGATAGCCCTTCAACCAATCAGAGCGACGAAACATGTGACACATCAGCTGCAGCCATCTTGATTGTTAAAATGCCTCAACGGCGCTCCCATAGGGGGCTCCTCATCGTTTTAAACCAGCCCCATATTAGATAAACAGTTGTGATAGGGCCGACCCGGGCCAGGTCTGCTGGAAATCTGTCTGAACAGGAGGGGGTGCAAACGCATAAGACAAATAAAACATGAGCTCGCAGATTCGTCTGGTTCCCAGGCTAGGGTAGTAATAGTGTGTTTCTTCAAATCCCAGGAGCTCTCTAGCAAGGCTGTCAGAAACGTCGAAAAAATAAAGGGGACCACTAAGAGACTATTGGGGGACTATAAAGGGGTCTATTAAAGGACATGGGGGTGACCACCTACCTTGACGTGACTCTGGGCTCCAAGGTTGTAGATCTCTGTGGGCTTCACTTCGTTGATGATCTTCACAAGGCAGGTACTGTCCGTCAGGTCACCATAATGCAACTTCATGTCTGAACACACAGTTTTTCAAATTAAAAAAAATTATAGTACGTTGTAGGCTATTGAATACCAAAAATTATAAATAGAGTAATCTCAGACACAGAGCTTGGCCCGGAAACTTCTGCCCCAAACTGAAAGGGGCGGAGTTACACCTTGTTTCCTGTTTCGTTACGGAGATATTCTACCGACGAGAAACTCATTTGCACGAGTGGATCAAGCTTTCAGAAGGGGATTTTATTGAGTGTATTTCTACAGTGGCCAGTCTACAAGGCATTGATTTGAAACCGTTACAGAAACGTTTTCACAGTTTACTACAGCTGGCAGAGTTTGTGTTCGCCAATTAGGTCAGCTCCCCGCCTCCAGCAACATGATTGGTCTAAACAAACATGATGCAAAAGAAAGTGAAAAAGCTCTGTTCACCCAGATTTGAGCTCGTCTGCCATCAGACTTTAAGTCGGACTTGTGAGACTATATAAAAGGGAAATTCTTTCATGATACAAAAACAGCATCAGTTTCTATAGAGATGTATAATCTCAAGCAACATCAGTTATGACACACATACTGTATTTGAGCAAGAGGCTGGGTGTGTGTGGTACTCACTGCCTTCACAGTGGGTGTGCCGGTTCTTGTAGAGATGTTCGATGCGTCCCGTGTTGAAGGAGCTGGAGCGCCGCATCACGCCGTGGACCTGGAGGATCATGGGTCGTTTAGACACAATGGAACCCAGTAACCTGTTGTTGTGCCATCGGCAGGGGCCGATCGCAGAGGGGAAGGCCGGTGGAGTCGTCCCCTCAGTGATGGGACACACTCGGAAAAAATGGCCATTGCGGCGCGCCGCTCAATGTTTACGCAATTTTTACTTTGACTTGCGGCTGCAGCTGACGAAGCAAAGTGACACCAACGATTTGACAGCTTGGTGGAGTTAGTATTGTGCTTTATTTGACCTGCATTGATCAAGGTTAGTCTCATTGAGGACAAGCACCTCTTTTTCAAAACAGACCTGATTTTCAGCCTCTCACATAACACAAAACAATACAGGCAAATAGAGCAATGACTTTTTACAATTAACCGGCATTGGTTAAAATAAACTGGTGAGAAACCATGCGGCAAAACAGCAAGGGATTAGGACAGAGCTTCCGTACCAGTGAAATCACTGAAATGCAGGTTGCATTTAACGGCTTTTTTATCAGGTGTAACAGGTTATTGTGCTGTGCAAGCACCCTCACGCTCAACGCCAACGCATTTGTGTGTGTGTGTGTGTGTGTGTTTGTGTGTGTCACTGTAGTGGAATGTGCAAGGAAGCTCTGCTCGCGGAAGATAGTGGCACCCGGCCTGAGGGAGCCCATTACTGGGAGGATGCTGTGCCCTGACCTGACTTCCTTTATTCACTGTGCACTTCCTGTCTGCCTGTGCGTCTCTCTTTTAAAGGGACCACCCCCCTCCCCAGCCTGGTACAGTCACTTCCTCTCTGCGGTCTGATTTGAAGCTCACCAGCCAATCAAGAGAGGACAGAGGACAGAGGAGAGGAGATAAAGGGGAGAGGGAGAGGAGAGGAGAGGGGGAGAGAAGGAGAGGAGAGAAAGAGATGGATGGAGAGGAGAGAAAGAGATGGATGGAGAGGAGAGGAGATAAAGGGGAGAGGTAGAGGGGAGGAGAGGGGAAAGAGGATGAGGAGAGGTGAGGGATGAGGGGAAGAGAGGAGAGGAAAGAAAGAGGAGATGGCTGGAGAGGAGAGGAGAAGAGGAGAGAAGAGGAGGAGAAGAGAAGAGAGGCTGTTGTTCAGTCCTGCGTCAGGTGACCACCCAAGGGGATATGAAGTCATTGAGCTATGGCAGGGCAACATGCGAGCATGTGCCTTTACACCTGTGAGAGGGCATCTATACTCACTGTTCACAAGTGTGACATCACCTCAGAGGCTTTATGTCCTAACACTTGCTCAGCAACAGCTTGTAAACCTCCACAAGCCACAAGGCCATGATGGCTTTCCGTGTTACAGTGAACATGTTGGGCTGCAGGGGAAAGCTACTGACCTCTTTTCCATGACCCTATAATAACCATTTCCTCATGAATGGCCTGACCCGTGGGGAAAAAGGTCAGAGGTGAGCACAGTAAGTGTAATGCAAACGTTCTTATCGGAGGGTGAGGTGGTGAGTCAGTCCACACACACACACACCAAGGAGTCGGACTGCTAGATTGCCTCAGTATCGGTCTGTTTAGCAGTGCTGCTATGACTGGCTGGAGACTATCCAGGGAATGTCACTTAAAAAACTGTGTGGGTGTGTTTGTTTGTGCGTGCGTTTGTGTGTATGTGCGTTTTTCTGCGTGCATGTGTGTGTGTGTTGCTGTTCACCGTGTATCCTTTTTCCAACAGGAACTCAGCCAGGTAGGAGCCATCCTGAAAACACAGACACACAAACACAACAGAAACAATTGAATTAATTTGGTTCACGTACTTGCTGATCTTAAGAGCGTGATCTGTACTGACAATATGGCCCTGTATGTTGGGAGGATAATACCAACATAAAGTTATATTAAACTAAAACAGGTTGGGGGACAACATTTAAATCATCCACGTCAAACAAAGCGACTCCAACTGGCATGAGTGTCTGTTGTGACTGTTTAACTAAACATGACCTCTTTTTCTTTATTCAAAACAAAGCCTTACCTATGTGGTTTTAGTGAGTATTACAGTGCTGTAATAGTTACATCATTTTTTGAACAAGTCTTAAAACAAGAGAGGTATTGTCTATAAAGTACACTAGCTCACCATCTTTAATGCTCGTTAGAAGCCCTGTTATCAAGAGACTCGCTTTGTCTCATGCCAACATTGTTTCAGCATTGTACAAATACTGTAGACATTGTCTTAACAAACCATGGATGATTGAGCTGCTCTATTCTGCATTTAGACCTCTAATCCTATTGTACCTCAAGGGATCATTAAGAACAATACCCAAAATCAGTTACACAGGGATGTTTGGACATAGGTGTGTGTGTGTGTGTTCCGTGTCAATAAGGTCTTGTTCCCTTTACCACTGTAAACTGTTACTCTCCTTCTCAGATTTTCCAACCGCACATTTTAGACCTTCTGGAACATTCCAAACTAGTCATGGCATTCATATCCCGTTCTCTCTCTCTCTCACACACACACAAACACACACATCACCCTCCATCCCCAGGTATGGAAATGACTGCCCATGATTGGGGGGGGTTCTGGGGGTCAGTGCTAGGTAAGGTCGTTTTTGGATTGGCCTCTACAACGTAACCTGAACAAGCATGTTTTAGATTCTGGCCCACCTGGCCCACACCTGGCCCAGGTGTGTTCTGGCTGTCCTCACATCTTCATTGTTCCACAATGGTGGAAGGATCAACAGATGTGGCCATGTAATGGTTCTGTTGCCAGGGTGTAATTGGATCGTTCCACGCCACGCAGTCTGCCTCAGCGCGACCATGCGTCACCATAGCAAGCTGAGAAGCAGACAGGCAACGGAGTTGGTGGTGTGGCGTGGCGGAAGGCTGTCGGAGGGGAGGGGATGTGTGTGTGTTTGTGTCCCCCCTATACTCCAGAGTCCGTCCATCAGTACCGGTTAATTCAAAGCTGCGGCAGCACGTGTCATGTTTTCCTGCACCCCCGTGCCAGGGTCCGAGTCTCTTCCAGCTCCAGGAGGAGCCCAATATGGAAAACAAGCCCCGAAGAGCAACCTCTCTGTGTGAAAACAAGAGGCTCCTTTGAGGCCGTATATTTGCCTCATAAACCCTGGCCTCACCTCACTGCTTCCTGTTACGTGGAGCCTGAGTGCCGGCGATGAGGAGGGGAGGGGATGAGCAGCAATACACCCAAAGGCCAAAAATCTAAACATACACACACAAACATACACCCACACACCCGTTTGCTGGCCGACCACAAACTCCTTAAAGGCTCAGACAAGATAACAAAAACCAGTATGTCAGGGATGCAAATTATAATTTGAATATGAAGAGACGAGTGGTCTCACCAAAGGTGAATTATGGGTTCCTTCCTTCCTTATAATGCCTGTAGGGGGTGCAAGAGTTCCAGGCTGCACAATTGCCATCACTCATTGCTATAGGTGGATGACTATGAGAACATAGTGTCACTCCCAATACAAATCTCTATGAAGTATATACAATTTAAAGGCAGCTTCTGATTGCAGCCAAAAGTCTAAAAGAGAGTTTAATGAGTACTGGGTGTGAATGGATTCAGTGGTTGCAGAAAGGGTTTTCATTCCAAGCCAAAATGATGACAAATGCCCATAATACTTACTACGATTCAATAGAATTAGGATGAGAGTCAAATTACATCAGAAGAGAGAAAGGGTGAACAGGTAGGTAGTCTATTAATAAAATAGTATAGTCTGAGGGAAACACAATATTCCAGCACACACAAGGATCATTGGTGGCAATATGTTTTGGGAACTTTATAAAGCAAAAACAAGCAGATTGAGTAGTTTGTCTTAAAGAATATTAAATGTATGCTTGATGCACTCGTACAATTATCCCAGTGTACAAGGGATTGTTGAAGAAGTACAATTAGAGCTGTATGAGTGGACTAACCCAGTCCATGTGTTTGAGGTATTGCAGCATTGTGAGCTCATGGTGTGTATTAGCAAGCCTGCGAATAATTAACCCTGAAAATAATAAATAAATAATAAATAATGGCAATGATCATTACCATCACATCCCAAAGCTGCCATTGTGCACGCGTGTGCGTGCGTGCGTGCGTGTGTTGCCCCAAGATGTACAAAGCAGCACACTCTGATGCAAAACAGTTCTTAGATATAAAATATGACTCAGCTCCTTGCTGAGTCGTACAATAGCATGAGATATCACAGTGATTATGTGCAATTTGCCTTTGCTAATTTACTGTGTAGTCAGTGAGCACCAACACAATAAGGGCAAAAACTATCGTTGCCTCCAGTCACTATTGCTTTGGCTCCACCTATTGTTGGAATATTGGAATAGTTAATTAACTCCCCACAGATACCCAGTAATATCCAAAGTGGAACAGAGCCTGCCTGCAAACTAAGTAGCCTAGCATTCAAACAAATGCAGTAAAGAGTTGAATACAATATATGTTTATGTTAACAGCTTAAATATTTGGTTAAAGTAAAATATATCCAAATAATATTTGTTTATAAACATAATTATGGCTGTTATTATTTATTATTATTATCATCACAAGTATTCCCATATGGTTGAAATATTGTAGTAGTGCCTTCTACTACATTCCTGAAAAATAATTGTTTACACTGGTTGACAAAAACCTTTTAACCAGAACATCAAGGGCCTTCAGTCTACTTTTCCCTTTCTTTTAACGTGTGTATTCCTTCTAAGTCCGTAGCTCTGGGCAGTCACTTCACAGCCGTGTGTGTGTTTTTCCAAAATGTTTTGTTGGAAATTAATCACTTTAATGGGTTTACTTTAGACCACAGAGGTGCAGCACAGCACAGCACAGCACGGGTCTAAAATGCAGGGCTGAGATAGCTTAATGAAGCTGCAATGGATTGACTTGCCAAACAAGTAAATCCGCACCCACACCTTGACACACAAATTGTTCAACACTATGCACGCATGTATTCCAGGATGTGAAACTGAATACTGGCAATTGTATCACAGGCGAACAAATATTGAACTTGGTCAATACAATACTGAATGACATTGTCACCGGACACAGAACTGCCTAGAAAATAAATATCACTGGTGACTTGTATAGGAGATCTAGCTAATGTCTCACTTAAGAAAGAACTAACACACACACACATACACACATTATTTTTATTTACTATAAAAAGTTAACTATTAAATTAACTATAACACATATTAGTTTTGCATGTTATATTCCATGGTCTGTTAGCAATTAATAATTGTAATAATTGTAAATTGTTTTCTGCGGTCTACATCCAAGTTATCAAAGGAATAGTTAACAGTATCCTTATTTACACAATGACAAATGGTCTGGATCCTGAAAGCCGATTCTTGACTTTGAGTTGGAATTACTCTTAAAAGAAGCCAACAGAAGTCAAATGCAGGGATAACAAGACACATAGTAGATGTTCTCCTGGATTCTCTTAGTTCTCTTCTGGATCCCAAACAGACAATCCCAATATGGTTGGAACAGTGGGCAGGAAGCCCCCCTTGGGCTGTGACAGAGAACATCACTAAGAGCCCCCCCCCCCCCCCCCCCCCCATGTACTTCACCACAAGACAGCAGACAGAGACCTTCCACACCCTTAATGGTAGTATAGCTTTGCCTCATGTTAAAATAACTTTTCTAATTCCTTGCAAAAAACCAACAATTGGTATTAAAGTCTGTTTCCAACATGACTCGTAAAATCTTGTTTCAACAAGACTCATAAAATCTTCTTTCAACAGGTGTAGGAGAGGTTTTACGAGTATGAGTACCCGAGCACAGTATCGGGTCCGAGTACTGGTATCAGTATCGGTGCATCCCTACATGATTGAGTAATCAGTGTGCAAAGGTTAAACCAGCCATCTCCACACACACTCGAGGAGTTCTCCCAGATGGCAACAACACCAGCCCATGTATTATTATCAAACCTTTACAATAAACCGGTCTTTGAACATCACCACCCTGCGTCCTTTGTCTGGAGGAGCCCAATAAAAGTCCCTTAGTTGGAGTGTGGCAGCCAACTAGGCGGCGTGTAGCAAGGGACATTGCACAATGAGCTTGACATTTAAACAGATAGGGATCCATAGGGAGCAGATATCTAGTATCAAACTATTTACAATTTAATCTTTTAGCAGATGCTTTTACACAAAGCGTCTTACCGTGAAATCAGAATCATGACATTAGAGAGCAGAGAGGAGCATCTTGCTCTCCAACAGGAGAACTGCATGATCAAATAGCCCTTAAGCCACATATGTAATGGATATTGTCCAGCTAGCACAAGAGACATATATGGACCCAGAAGCATTGTAGTCAAGTGACAGAAGATAAGCTAGAAAAGACTGATGACAATGAAAGAAAGTGATACTTTGGCCTGGACCGAAAAACTCTTAGGCTTTATACACTTCAATAGTGAAAAGGTTTCAGTCAATATAATTAATAAATCATATAAAATATCCTATGCTATGTTGTCCTTCATAAGAGACATTGTAATAGTGGCTTGTATAATTTGCAAAAGTCACTTAACTTGTAATTCCTTCTGGGGTACTTTAAAGGGCTAACGGGGCAAGCCTCAAATGAAAGCAGAGCCTCTAGTTGTATATCATAATGCAAAAACTAACATACCAACAAAACTCCGGTCGGGCTTGCTTGGATTGTTGGGCAACATTCGACCCTTTGTTATGTTAAACGTTTGGTTATACCCGTCTGTTCTCTCTTAGACATTAGGACGTGTCACTCTAGAGTAAAGAAGGGGCCAAGCAACACAGAGAATAATAAAAGTGCATACACATTTGGTGACATTTGTATATGGAACAGACTAGAATGGAATGCTTAAAATAACATGGCAAACTGTAGGCTAAACGTAGGATACATGTTGCGTGGATATTTCCCTAGATGTCTTTTGTTTTCTTATTAGATTTGATTGCTGAAAACCTTGCACAAGGATGGGAACATGTCCGGCTCCCATCCTTATTTATGTGTCCTACATGCACAAAGTTGATTGTTAACTGGTAGCTGTACAAGTAAATATCATAGAATAAACTACCCTGTTCAATGGCGTCCGTTCCTTTATTTATGGTTGTGCTAATAAAAGCGCACTGTGCCCTCCCCTCGCCTCTCTTATGCAATTTACTATTAACCCTGGGAACCAGGATTGAAAAGTAACGCCTTTTCTTCAAGCATAACTAGCAGGTTACTTCCTTGTTCAGAAGCATGCAACTAACCTATGGAAATCACTGGAAAAAAAATATGTCCATTCAATTACGCAGAAATGTGAAAATCACTACAGGTCAGGCAAAAATCAATGATCCGACATTGCTAGATTATGAATATGATAAACCTTTAGACATAATCCACTTTTGGTAGTTATTGAGAAATCGATATAGTATTTCTTTTTGCTGCTAAATAATTATTAAAAACAAGCATCTCTTAAAGTCCAGAGAAATTTGCTTTTCTGAAAACAATAACGATTTTGGCGTTTCACAACATATAAACTTTTCCATTTCACTCATACAGTGGATGCTGCGAGACGCTTTACCTGTCCAGTGATGCCGGTGATGACGGCCACCTTCCGTTCATTCTGTCCTTCCGTTTTCACTGCAAGGTTGGTAGACGATTCCACACATTGGGCCATTTTCAATTATCAAAGTTGGAGGGTACAGTAGTTGAAGAGAAAGACGGAAGGATAATACGCTACAGTGGGTCTCTTATTCAATAAGAATGGGTCTCTTAAACCGAACTACGCTAACAAGTGACGTACTAGGAAGCAGGGCAAGGAATCAACCAATCGAAAGAGGGCAGGGCTCAGCAGCCAACGAGTTGTCAACAAAAAGGAGAACGAGGTATTTTCCACAGCGCCTACCACAGGAGGAAAAATATGTACTTCAACGGAAATTTCCATAAGACATGTTCGCAAGACACTTGTGGCCTCTTAATTCGTATCTATAGTAACCATTTCACTGTTTATACCACGCTTATCGCCCTTGACGGAAACAGACAGCTTCGGCTGACTCAGACGCAGCAATACCAGGAGCTACATCCCGAGAAGGTCGAAATGAGTAGTGGCCTATCTGCAGCGGTCAAGGACGTTTACCTGCGGTCACCCTGGAGTGTGCGCACTGTTCGGGGCTCACTACAGCGCGGTGTATGCGTGTCGTGTTGTGTGGCCTCTCTGCACAGAGACTACTTTTATCGTACACAATTTTTACCCTTTATTACAGTAAAGTCTTAAGTTTATTCTGAGTTGCGTTGTCAATACAGTTCCAAGAATTTCCACCATAATACCCATCCATATTCACATTTACTTTAGCTATTGCTATGTTTGACTTTAATGTCGGCAACGAGCTCTTATTTGAATGTTACTGTAGCCTTTATACTTTGAAGCCTTGGGCATCCCTCAAAGATGTATATACTATCTCATTTTGACCTTATAAAAGGTTATCAGTTAAATAGGTTGAGAGTTGTGTGATGTCATTTTCATTATTAATTGAAAATGATGAAAACAGTGTACTTTGAACGTTTTCAATAAATTATGCATTTTATGCTGCTGTGTTTATTTTGTGAAATCTTAGTATGTTGCTTATAGAAACCATTTCAGTAACAGTTTATTTCTCGTAAATGGACAATAAGGCTGAAGTAAGAGAACTTGGAGATGCCCTTATAACCACTAGGTGGCGGAATAGGATCCAGAGACTGCTACATTTGTAGGCCTAATAGCGACTCGCCCACCAAAATAATGATTAGCTAGATTATGCTGATTACAGCAATAGCTCAGAAGGCGTCGGTATTTATTAGGCAAAGATTTATAATTTGGTCATTTATAATTTTATAATAAACACATACCCTGGACTGTTCTTCGGTAGTTTAGGTCTAGTATAGCAATGGCCCAAGAACCAATCATTTCAAACTACGAGTCAGGCCCATTGGGGTTCGCGGCGGGCCACCAACTGGGTTGCGAGATGGCAACGAACAAGACATTTAATTGGTTTCCATTGTCCTCAGAAACACACTGAACATTAAGCCAACCATATTGTGAAGCCTGGGGATAGAAGCAATGAGGAATACTGATGAACAATATACATTGAGACATATGACAGTTATGACATAGTTAAGTGAAACAGCACCACCTGTTGGTAAACATACACCTCAACTCTCATGATGAGTTAAAAAAGTTTATTCAGATGCTATCATTATAAAAGAATGCTTAATAGCCAACTTGCACATGAGCATTGCACTGATATGATTGTTTTACAAATTGGTATTACATGTGATTATAAAGTGAAGTATTATAAAAAAAAAAGATAAGGCATCCAACAATGGAACTATTTATGTAGGACTACCATGGCAATGACGCACCCTTATAGTCCAGGAACGCTCCATTGTGCTTCTCTGTCAGGGAATCGATCACGCTTAGCAGGCCACTTACACTTTCTTGCCTGTCAATGTCCGCCTGGGGGGGAAATATAATAATATAATCATCAATCATTTTCCCATGGATTGATCTACTTTTTGTCTTTTCTGCAAAACATAACATGGACCAGTGGTGATCTCACGTGGTGGATAATGTATAAAGCACTACAAATAAAACATTTTGAAAAAAAAACATGGTTGTTAATTTAAATATTTTGTAAAGCTTACTTATGTTATTATTAAATGTCACAAAATTCAAAATAAATAAACAACAGCGGTAGGCAGTGCACTCACCTCTTTTCCACCCATGTCGGTTCTCACCCAGCCAGGGTGCAGGAGAACAGACAGGATATTATCCTTCTGGAGCTCTAAGGCAGTGCAGGTAGTCAACATGTTCAAACCCGCCTGGAACGGGCAGAGAAAAAAAACATTAAAACAGAGCGGTGTTTCAATAGTAATGTTGTAGGACATATTTATTAAAGAGCTTGAGCTAGCTAGATATGAGTCGAACTCTGGTCTTTGCCTTGCTGACGCGGTATGACAACACAGGGAACCTGCTGTAGCTTTCCGGAGTAGCAGTCATGCTTCCAGCCAGGCTAGAGAGGTTGACCACGGCTGCTTTGCTGCAGGACATCCCTGGTGTCCCGCTGGCCAAAGCTGCTGCTCGTAGGTGAGGCAGGAGCTCCTTCATAATGATGATGACCACAGGGTGAGAGAAAATGAGGTTATACAGGGAGAAAATGAGGGAAGCCATGACATATATAAATTGCACACAAAATAAATGCCTCCCTCCTTCCCTCACTTTAGTGAGGTTCATGGGGCCCATAACGTTGGTGTTGAAGGTAGTTAGCATGTCCTCTGGACTGGTGGTCTGAATAGTGCCATGGAAAAGAACCGCTGCGTTGTTGATCAACAGGTTAAGGCCCCCTGGCCCTACCAGAGAGCCCACCCTCTCGGCACACTGTTTTATGCTGCAGAGGTCTGCGACATCTGAGAGGGAGATCAGAAAGGGTAAACATAAGAGACTCTGAGAAGCATCAGATAGTAGTTTTCTTCTGACATCGGATTGAAACATCCGAAATGGTTTTTATATGAAGAGCCATAACCTAGTTGGATAACGGTGATCACATCAGGGTGGCTCTTGGCCAGCGCTTGCAATGCCTGTAAAGCAGGAACAAAATGTTATTTGAGATGCACGCCAACTTTTTTCAGGTCTCAATTAAATGACGTGTAGCGGTGGGGGTTGCATGGGTAGGTCAGCCGTCCATAGAGGCATAGCGGTGTGGTTTAAAATAATATTTTTCAACCTGTAGTACGTGGGATTTTATGCTTGAAATTGACAAATTTACAATAATTGAAAAAAACTATTTAAAATAAATATATGATCAATATTGTTCAGTAAATATATTATTAGGGATTACTACTATTTCAAAAATAGTGTCACTTTGTGTATTCCATATGTTTCACATTGTTATGTTTTCCATTGGTGTTTTGTGTTTACTAAATAAAACGCACTGGGAGCATAAGCAGCGTTTCTGGCATTTTCTTTCCACTATTTCCAACTGGCTATGGGCATCTTGCAGTATTAATTGTGTATAAAGGGTGGCACTCTTTGCCCAGCCTCTGCATGTGTATGCTTCTATTTATATCGTTTGCATATGATAGGTCTTGATGACAATTTAAAGGTACACCTTACGTCAAAGTTTGTGAACAATTGGTTGACAGCTTACGGTTATGTCTTGTACAAACATTATGACCACGAAAAACCTACCTTGCCTCTGGGTCCATCCGGGTCTCTGCAACAGGCAAACAAACGTGGCAAGGGAGAGGGACCTTCTATCATTTGTTCAACCATCTCCAAGCCCAGGCCTCTGTTAGCTCCTGTTATCAGCACAGTGCGTGGAACGCTCGCCATGGTTCCCCACTCAAAGCCACTCTACCTCGATGGGAAAACTCAGCCTTTGTTGAAAATGTTGTCTTAATATTGGCCGCGTCTAACTTCTCGGGTGCCAGATATTGAGGTTGGCTGAATGTTAATAGACAATTGGATACACACACATGCAGGCGAGCTGTTAACTGATCATTAAAGGGGAAAAAAATGTCCTGGCTATCGGTAATGGGGTGAAAGGTGATGACGATTCAGGGGTCCCTGAGAGGGAAAGGGCCCTGTAATTTAAATATTATCTGATTCATCTGTAGGTCAGGAAATACGGCTGTTTACCATTAATTAAAACAAAAAAATTACGTAAAAATTATTTGAACTACTGTGATGAAAAGATAACATTTTCTGCACTCCCCCCACCTCTCCCCAAAATGGTTTAGTCCAGAAATGCGAAACGCAGATCGCTCACATCCTGTTGACTGCACAGAAGGAATTAGTTGTTGTAAACATACACCTTACCACTCATGACTGCGTCTTCAATATTAAAAGGTTTATTCAGATGTAATCGTCATAAAACAGTGCTTAGTAGCCAACAAATGCACATTGATGTGATTGTTGTACATATTGGCATTACACATGTGACAATAGTATCACACAAACGTATGGTAGCCTATGCGTGTAGACATATTTAGTAAGTAGCAGACATTCCTGAAGCCCACAATGGAGCTGTGTATAGGTCTACCATGGCATCGGCAGGCCCTTATAGTCCAGGAATGCTCCGTTGTGCTTCTCTGTCAGGGAATCGATCACGCCTAGCATGCCTCCCACACTTTCCTGGCTGTTAATGTCACCCTAGGCGGCCACAAGAAGCAGTGCCAATCATTTTCCGCATGGATTGAGTTTTTCTTTTTTTTCTTTTCTGGTGCAAACATTGAGAATCACTGATGAGATATGGTGGATAATGCATAACGCCTTACAAGCCTTTAGGGTTGATTATTAGAATTTCTTGTAAAGTACTATCTCATATTATTAAATCCCTATTTGATTCAAGGTTCACTCACCTCTTCTCCACCCATGTCGGTTCTCACCCACCCAGGGTGCAGGAGAACAGACAGGATATTATCCTTCTGGAGCTCTAAGGCAGAACAGGTGGTCAGCATGTTCAAACCCGCCTGGAACGGGAAGAGAAAATACATGAAACAAAGCAATAGGAATCGTGTAGGCTTTATGAACTAGCTGGGTAGCTAGCGAGTTACATCCTAGTCAGCCGCCGGCCTCTACCTTGCTGACGCGATATGAGAACTCAGGAAACCTGCTGTAGCTTTCCGGAGTAGCAGTCATGGATACCCCCACACTAGAGAAGTTGACCACGGCTACTTTGCTGCAGGACATCTCTGGTGTCCCGCTGGCCAAAGCTGCTGCTCGTAGGTGAGGTAGGAGTGCCTTTATAATGAAGGGAGGTGATATAGGAAGAAAATGAGGGAAGCCATGACATTTTTGTAAAGGTGAGAGAAGAATAAATTAAATATCTCATGGAGAATGCTACTAAATGTAATGTGCCACTTACACTATGATGTTTGCAAAAGCATCACAATGTAATACTATTATAAGAAGAACTTCCTCCCTCCTTCCCTCACTTTAGTGAGGTTCATGGGGCCTGTGAGGAGGCTACATGAGTCACCTCACTGGTTAACCATGTACACCTGTGCATGGTTACACCTCGTTGGGCTGTACTAAGTGGGGCTGAATGGAGAGGGGCTCTGCCAGGGATGCTGTTAAAAATGAAGATAATGTTGAATGTTTATTGCTCAATTATATCATACAGATGTATAAGGTAAACATGAGCCATTAGCGTGGTAATGGTAGAACCAACAGATATGGTGGGTTACAAAGGGAGTACAAACTGGAATACTGTAAAGCACCCCTTTTATTATGAGGAATGGTGCAGGTCAAGGGGTATTTAGAGGGAGAGTTTAGTTTAGTTGGGGGTGATTGGCAGGGGAAATGCTGCTGGTGTAGCTTGCTTGGGGAATGGTTTCTAGTAAAGCCTGCCCTTTGTGGGCTTATTCATTGAACCTGGGTCTTGTTTTCTGGACACTACACCTGATACAAGCTGCCTGCTACAATACCACCACTAGAGCCTAACGGCATGCCCAACAGGGCCCATAATGTTGGTGTTGAAGGTAGTTAGCATGTCCTCTGGACTGGTGGTCTGAATAGTGCCATGGAAAAGAACCGCTGTGTTGTTGATCAACAGGTTGAGGCCCCCTGGCCCTACCAGAGAGCCCACCCTCTCAGCACACTGTTTTATGCTGCAGAGGTCTGTGACGTCTGTCAGAGAGAGAGAGGGAGAGGGAAGGAGAGACAGACAAGACAGAGAGAGACATCAGAAACACTAAAGAATCTGACTTGAGACATGTGACTCAAACTTCACTGAAAGCTCCTAAAAGGGTTTTGAATAAAGAGTCTTAACCTAGTTGGATGACGGAAATCACATCAGGGTGCTTCTTGGCCAAGGCCTGTAAAGCACAAAATACAATTATTTGTTAAACAAAACACAATGTGATTTTGTAACACTGGAAGAACAAGTTACAAGGCACCATTTTTTTCTAGACTCACTGAAATTAGAAATTTGTGAGTGGGGGTTGCATGGGTAATCCAGCTGTTCATAGAGGCATGCCTGTATGGTTTAGAGTTCATTGTTTTGTCTTGTACAAACAATGACAATACAAAAAAATCCTTACCTTGCTTCTGGGTCCGTCCGGCTCTCTGCAACAGGCAAACAGACACTGCAAGGGAGTGGGACCTTCTATTTGCTTTACCATCTCCAAATCCAGGCCTTTGTTAGCTCCTGTTATCAGCACAGTGCGTGGAACACTCCACACCATGGTTCACTCAAAGCCTCTAACTCGATGTGGACACTCAGCCTTTGTTGAATCTGAAACAGTTTTGACAGCTGTTGGCGTAGTTTGGACTTGGCAGAGAATGGAATACCTATAGACAACTGGTGTGTGAAGTGTATGTTGCGGTCACCAAACAGCCCAACTGGGACAGGAACCCTATCCGATGAACCTGCGAAACAACCTAAGCCGAACTTGCCCTTATAAACCAGCCTCTTCACATGGCTTACCAATTAACTGTGAGAATGTAACAGTACGTCAAAGGCCCTTTACCCCTGTGGTAGCCTAACCATAGTCCAAACACTGTTTTCAACAGGCAGGTAACAGATAAATCGAGGGGATTCTCCAACCAAACCAACCATCAATAATATTCAAATGTAACTGGCTACTAATCATAAGATCTGTGTTGAGGCTAATGATTGCAGTGACCTTAGAGATGGTGGGATTTCCTCCATCTTAGGTTAATGTATGTACATAGTGATTTATATTCATTTCATATTTTCTATTTGTTTGATGTAGAGAGAAACAAAGACCAAGATAATCTGTTTCTCACTATTTGTATTTTTTGTGAGGACAAACAAATAGATTCTAAGCATCGCTTCTGAACATTTTGATGCAACACTGCTCTCTAGCGTTGTAATATGTTTTATTTTGTGTGACCCCAAGATCAAAGCCCCAAAATGAATTGTCACGATTGTGTTGTATATATATTTATTTCACATTTACATACGCTTGTTCTCTTATTGTGTTACACAAACAAACTTAGATAACAAAAAAGATAAAAATCTAAATAATCAAATATAGCAAAAATCACAAAGCTTATCCATTTCAAAGGGTAAAGGACACTCAACATATCATGGGCCACAACAATGGCCAGGCACCCATTGATTTCAACCAATGTTGCACTTTTATGCCATTAATTTACCTTCAGGTCACTGTTGGTTCACTGCACAACAGAACTGTAAATAACTATGCAAATTAATTGGGGAAATCCTGATAAAGTAAGCTCCCGTGATATAATACAGCGTCTTCAAGTACAGTCCGGTATTGAACAGTTACACTATTCTATACCTACCATATAAACTATATATAACGGACATAAGAACCAACTTGTGTTGTTTGTCATGCCTTCATGGAAGGTGAAAGTAGGACTCCAAACGGCCAAAGACACAGCAAGCTAGTGGCACATTAGAAAACACAGAAGGTAATGTAGGCCATGATAAAACTTAGCATCAAAGGCAAGCACCCCACCAGGCAGGGACAAAGGAAGCATCCTGTTATTTGTGTGCAGTATGAGACGTCCTCTGTTGATTAAAGGCCAAAATGGGTTTTATCTCATGCATACCAGGAGAAAAAAAAATCTATTCATAAGACTTCCCAAGTAGATCTAATCTAATGTTCACAATTATTTATCATTTAAATAGTACAACGCAATTCCTTGTTCAAAGTAATTTGTTACATCTCAGAGAAATATAGCATAAAGTGCAAAGCATGCAACAGACAGACATGCTATGTAAAAGCTGTGTCTTTCTTAAATAGTTGCTTTCCTCAAAGAAAGGATTTGCAATTTATTCCACCCTACATGACATATTTGTCCATTGCTCTTTGTCTTCTATCACAGTGATTTGTGTAGAAGAAGGACTATACAATTATACAAAGTGGTGACTAATGCAGAGCACATTCTACCTTTAAGGTAATAAGTGGGATTACGGTTAAACCTTCTTGCCCTTTTACCATGTCTTAAAAGCTACAGGCTATGAACCAGGAACCATCTACAAACACAGCAAAGTAATCATGGCATAGCGAAATGGACCTGGACCTAGGAGGTAGAGGTTGTCTCTCCAATAGGACAGTGGTACATGTGACTTGAACAGTGTGGAATACAAACTGTTCTAAGAGCTACGAACTGTACGGGGGAAATGATTCCTGGGTGTGAAGCAGAGAGTATAGTGGTGGTATGAAACAGGTTCAGCAGCATTGGTCCAGTTTCGGGGCCCCGGGGCCTCAACGTATCATCAGTCATCCTGAAATACAGAGAACAATGAAAATGAAACGCTTGATAGTTTGACAGATAAGGTAAAAAAATAAAAAATAAAGGTACTTTTATTGTCACATACACATACATATAGTGAAAATTTTCCTCTGCATTTAACCCATCCCTCAAGGGAGCAGTGGGCAGCCAATCACAGCGCCCGGGGAGCAGTTGGGGTTAAGTGTCTTGCCCAAGGACACCTCGACATAGTTAGGATTGAAGTCGGGGCTCGAACTAGCAACCTTCCGATTTTTGCCAGCCGATTGCCAGTCCACCCGCCTTAACTCCTGAGCTAATGTCCCACCCAAAATCAAAATTTAATAATAATTTTTTTCCTCTGCATTTAACCCATCCCTCAAGGGAGCAGTGGGCAGCCAATCACAGCGCCCGGGGAGCGGTTGAGCTGCACTGGCACTTACTCTATTGACAAAATTCAAATCAGGAGAACTACAATTGTAGAGATCTATTATACTATATCCCAGGTATAACATAGATACTAAAGTGGAAATCTCAAATAATTTCTTGGTGATTGAGCCTAGGGCCCAATGATAAAAGCCCTTGCATTTGCAGTATTATGAATGCTATGAAATGGGTGTCTGTGGCGAGACTGTTTGTATCTCTGGGAAAAATTACCACTTACTGCCAAAGTTGCCAAAGAGAACGAAACGGAAATCTTCGGGATTGCCATTTTAACATGGAAAAATACATTAAAAAGGCAAAACCTATCGGTACTAAATGTTGCCTTCCAATTTGTCACAAACAATAACAATGTCAAGTCATAGCAGAACTCACATCTCCTAGCTCTCCGGAGGGGGTGTGTGTGTAGAATCACACTTCTTTTTCTGCAAAGACAATGATGTTATAATTAGCATGTTGCCTTAAGGTACTCTCGTGAGCAGCAACCTATATATTTATTATTATTTAACCTTTATTCTATCAGGAAGTCTCATTAAGATCAAAATCTATTTTGCAAGAGAGCCCTGAAATAATGATCAAGTATCACAAAAATAATAATAATAAGGTCATAGATACATCAATCCAAAAATGCACACATTTTTACACGGTTAATAGCAAGTAGCATTTTAAAGTCCCTCAAAGGGATGAGTAATGGGAGTTTCCGATTTTGCTGTAGCTCGTTCCAGAGATTAGGTCCATAATACCAGCCTTCCCTAGTTCTGTCTTTGTATGAGGAACGTTTAGAGCCATCCAGTCATGTGATCTAGTGTTATGTGTATTAGATTTTAACTGGGTTAAGGCTGTTATGGTATGTTACAGTATGGTAGATATCATCCAAAGGGGAAACTAGGTGCATTTCCATCCACCTGTTTTCATGGGCATGTTCAATTTGCACAAAAGAAACCCTGAGTGAACACAGAAATAATAGGGAACGTGAGCTGGGTTTAGACCATTGTGAGACAGGTAAAATAAATAAAGTGGTTTACGCTTGAGGGAGGACAAAAAGTTGGTCTATCGCTAAATGGTTAATGGGACTAAGTGCAATGGAAACAGATTCCACGAATAAATGCAAATAAATGACGAAGTACAGAAATCATGTGACATGTCACTCAAGCTTCTGCTCACTTGCACACAGGGCTGTTACCAGAACTCTTCCAAGAGCACATAGCTGTAATATTAAGTCGTTAAAAACTCTCCGTTTCCCTTGTCTGGTGTTTTCTCCGTCACCAAGTTTTCGTTTCCCTTTGTTTGAGGTTTGACATGGTGCTCTTTCAACTCGAGAATTAGCATCACCAACTGCTTATCTCGATGAACCAACTTCTAGGACCCTACCTTCTGCTGGAGCCGATAGTGCAGGCCGGGGTCACACAGCCAGGGGTGCTTGAGAGACGCGGTGGCGCTCATCCTCCAGCTCTTGCTCTTCACCAGGAGCCGGGTGATGAAGTCCTTGGCCTCCTCTGACACGTCAAGGAACTCCTCCTCCTCGAAGTTCCACTGGCACGCCAGGATGTTGTTCAGGGTTTCGTTGTCGTCATCTCCCAGGAACGGAGACAGCCCGCTCAGCCTGAGGAGTGAGGGAGGTACAGCGGACGGGTCAGCTCCGCTCTGCAACGTGGGTGTCTTTGCCTGCCCGTCTGTCTGTCTCTCTGTGTCTGTGCATCTGCCTCCGTCTCAACTGTCTGATTCGGTCTGTGTCAATTTACAAATGTGTGGTTGAAACCATATTTTGTTGATGTACGCTAATCTGTCTATTTGTGTGAGTGCGTGTATGTGCGAGCATGTACGTGCGTGTGTGTGTGTGTGTGTGTGAGGCTTACAGCATGTAAGTGATAACCCCCAGACTCCACATATCCGTGGGGAATGACACAAATTCATAGTTGATGACCTCGGGGGCAAGGAACTCCGGGGTACCAAAGTTCACCCTCAGCTTCTCCCTGGGTTTGTACCTGGGGCAGATGACGACAACGGTTGCATGAAGGAACCACCAAGAACACATGTTATGGTGCGGGAAATAAAATGTGTGTTGCATTTAAATCTTACCTCCTGGCAAGGCCGAAGTCAATGATTTTGATCTTATTTGTTACTCTGCTGACACACAGAATGTTCTCTGGCTGGAAATAAAGAGGGAACATTGAAGCAAAACCACAAAAATAACTCAATTGAATGTCAACTGAAATAGAACGGATTATAAAGGGGAACACCACCACCTGCGCAAGTCCATTACACAGCGGAGAGACAGTAGAGAGTCCGGACACGATGTATATAAAGTGCAATGTGTGTGTGTGTGTGTGTGTGTGTGTGTGTGTGTGTGTGTGTGTGTGTGTGTGTGTGTGTGTGTGTGTGTGTGTGTGTGTGTGTGTGTGTGTGTGTGTGTGTGTGCGCGCTACTATGTTTTCGTTTCTGATTCTCCCTGTTTTTGGTTCATGTAAGAAGTACAAATATGCCATTTCATTTTGGGATATATTTCGTAAATCTTTATTCCTTGAATAAAGTCTGATCATTTTTTATATTTTTAAATAGGTGTCTTCTAACCGTGCGTTCACACCAAAAGCGAAGGCGTGGCGCGAATACATACAAAGTCAATGCAAAGACGCGAATAGATGCAAATCTTTCCCCGGCCAAGCCGGCGGCGGCAATGGCTCAAATGGCGCAGTGCGAACGACGCAAATTCGCCTCATTCGCGCGTTCGTTCGAGTTGAAATATTTGAACTTTGGTGCGAACTTCGCTTGATGCTGCATCACTCGCACAAGAAAAGTTTGCGGTAGTAAGTAGTGCAAGTAGAATATTCGCTTTGCTTTTGGTGTGTACGCACCTTAAGCCCATTCAGGTTGGGCATCAGTTATGATGTAGTTTGTGCATAATACATATAGGACACACACACGCACACGCACACACACACACACACACACACACACACAGCTGACCTTGAGGTCCAGGTGAAGGATGTACATCTTGTGCATGTACTGCAGACCCTCACAGATCTGGCGTATGAACAGCACAGTGTCCATCTCTGTTAGGTTGTAGTTTTCATCAATGATGCGATCAAAAAGCTCCCCGCCGTCCACACTAAACCCGAATGAAGGGAAGAACACTCACATGAAAAGAATCTCTCAACATGTTTAATGTTGAGAGATATCACCCATATTTATTGTCAGTCAACATGTCTTATAAAAGACTGGTCATACACATATATGTAATAATGATTATAATAATAATACATTCGGTTTTTATAGCGCCTTTCATCAGACCCAACGGCACTTTACATGTGGGAGACACCTAAATCATTAAGATAAAATAAAATACACAAAGAAATAAAAGATATTTGTATATGTATACCCACATACACACTGACTTACTATTCCATGACCAGAATGATGTCATGGCGTGATTCATAGGCAGCGTGGAGCTGGATGAGATTGGCGTGGTTCAGCTGATTCATTACCTGGATCTCATTCTTAACCACGTCCTGGTGTTACACACGTGATCAAAACACACACACACACACACACACACACACACACACACACACACACACACACACACACACACACACAAGACTTAGGACATCAAATAGACTTTAGATTGGATAGCCAGACCATTTGGTAATCAACTCAATCAAAAATTGAAAGTAGCAGTTGGAAACAAAAGTAGTGCCAAGCAGACAACGGACAGGTGCAGATCGGCGGTGATGTCACAACCTTTCGGACCAATCAGTGAGGGCGATTTGAGCTGTTGGAGAATTTGCATGGTTGGCTTTCGGTTGGCTGTGCGCCTTTTGAATACCTGAGTGGATGGTATGGTGACCACAGAACCTTTCTCAGACGGCTGACCTTATCAAATCTCACAGCGCTCTCGACAGCAATGTGGACGGGGAAACATGACTGACCAACTACCTCATGGCTGTGCTCGTGCTATTTAAGAAAGCCAATAGCTTATAGGCTAATCTAAGTTCCAGCCGTTCTACTATGCTATAGATGAACTTCTAGGGGGAGACGGCACAGAGCTTGGGCCGGAAACAAAGAACTGAAAGGGGCGGAGTTACGACTTGATTCCTGTTTTGCTACGGAGGTATTATACTGAAGAGAAACTCATTCAACGGGTGCATGAAGCTTTCAGAAGGGGATTTTAATATGTGTATTTCTGCAGTGGCCAGTCTACACAGTGTTGATTTGAAACATTTACAGATCGTTTTACAAAGAACGTTGATCTCCAGACGGGATGTTTTCATCTTGCCTTCCCACCTGGTAAAGTTTATTGTTGCTTGTCGAGTTTGTGTTCGCTGCTAGCCAATTATGTCTTTACCGATCCCATGCCTCCAGCAACATGATTGGTCGAAATAAATATGAAGCAGAAAAAAGTGAAACGCCCCATTCACCCGGATTTGAGCTTGTCTGCTAGATTATGAATCTACTACTTATAGGCATATACAAGTACAACATTGGTTGACAAAGTGAACTGGGAAAAGCTCAACAAATAAAAAAATGAAGCACCCTTACCTTCTCTTTCTGGCTCCTGGCTTTAATGATCTTAGCCGCCAATGTGAGACCAGAGGAATTCTCCATACACTTGTGGACTTGTCCGAATCGCCCCCTTTATTTTGGAAATGAATGAATGAACGAGTGAAATACGTAGAAATATTTGCTCTACATAAGATTGGGGGATGTACCCCGATCCAGGATGAGATAATATTTGGATGAACGACTAATTGACAGCTTACACACCAAAACAAGTAATACAGAAGGGTTAGGTATGTACCGTGTCAACATGTCATCTTTTTAAAAGATGTGTTTGTGTGTAGAAGGGGTAATCTCTGTTATTTGAAAGACAGGATTTAGTAGCAGCTCCTTCACATCAGCCATCCAATATTACGTAAACACACCGCGGTCCACCTAATGCTAATGCTTCCGACTGTTTGCCCTTGGGGTACCTGTGAGGAACACGGCTGGAACATCACTGCTCTGACTGGCCAAGATGGCGGCGGGATCCCCCTCTGAGTCCATTAGTGAACACAGAACCCAGATACTGAGGTCTCACTCTTGTGTGTGTGTATGTTTATTTGTTTTATGTTTTATGTTTTATGTTTTATGTTTTATGTTTTGTGTGTGTGTGTGTGTGTGTGTGTGTGTGTGTGTATCTCTCTCTCTGCTTCACTTACCCTCCCAGGACCTCCTCTCTGTTGATGGTGTAGAATGTGGTGATCTGTTGGGGTTTGGGGGTCACAATGCGGTGGTCAAAGGGGGCCGAAGGTGGGGGGCTGGAGTCTATGAGGATGAAAATAACAAAAATAATGAAGAGAGAGGGCAACGTTGAGAAAGTCACCCTTTGTTTAATAAAACACCCTTCGTTTAATAAAACAATGATTTTTAAACTTCCTTGGCAATGTAAACGTAAATTCTTTAGAGTGAGAAAATGGGTGAGAGAATGAGAGAGAGAGAGAGAGAGAGAGAGAGAGAGAGAGAGAGAGAGAGAGAGAGAGAGAGAGAGAGAGAGAGAGAGAGAGAGAGAGAGAGAGAGAGAGAGAGAGAGGTCTTTCTCCAGTAACAGAATGGCTGGAAATAGCAGCATGCCACTGTCTCATTATCAGCTCTGCCAGCTGCACAGGCTGACATATGAGTGACGCCGGAGCATGCATGGTGTTATGTAACCCAATCTGCTCTATGTGTCTCCGGAACAAAAAGTCAAATGTCACCGACGTATATCCAGAGTCATTTTTCCAAAGAAAGCCACCGGACTGTATCTACAGGACGTAAATGTAAAATTGACCCTGCATGTTACATTGATTTCACAGCAGCAGTTTGGTAGCATCAATGTCCTACCAATCGTGTATTCTGTCACGGTTGCCTCTGACCCTTCTTCCACATCTGTCTTCACCTCGTCCGGTTCAGACACTGCCGACGGCCGACCGACCCCGTCCTCGTCTCCGTTGGTGGATCCTTCCTCCTTCCTCTGGTCCACGCGGCTTTTCTTCAGGTTGTCCTTCACCACGTCTTCCTCCGTGACGTGGCGCTTGCTGCAGGCGGCCATCCCTGCCGGCTCCTCGGAGCTACACGACACACGGGCAGAATAGTACGCTTCATCACATTCGCAAGCGCCCTCTCACCGTCATGTTGTATTGTACAACTGTTAACAGTGGAGGGATTCCATTCCATTCAAATGTCATTTTTATGGCCGCCGCTCAAAATGCTTGACGATGAATGCCTCGCATACACGAATGCAGACACACACACACACAACGGCGGCGAATTCAACTGATTAACTAACTGTGGATCGAAGCAGGGACCTTTCTCAAATTCCTCCTCAAAATTCCTTTATTAACAACTCCCAATGATATATTTTATACACATTCGATTAGTATATTGGGATACAATTACCTTTCCTGTGGCGGGATGGACGTCTCACTGGTTTGACTGGGGACCACTGGGAGGACACCGAGTACCTCTGAGGCTACTTTATCTGGGTCGGTTCTCTTCTCCTCCAGTCCAAATGGCTCTTCCAATTTCACCTCCACCTCCGACTCCCCAGAGTCCCCGAACAGTTCCTCCTCTTCGTCCTCCACTGAGCTCTCTTTCTCATCCTCTTCGTCCTCTGATTGGCCTTCAGCGGTGTGTGGTCCGGACAGCGTCAATCCCACTGTCTGGCCTTCTCCTTCACCTCCTCCTCCTTCCTGGCCCTCGGCCCCCACGTTGCCGTGAGAACGTTCAGCATTTTGTCGGTTGAGCCTGTCCACTTTTTCCTGTAGTTCAGGCTGACTCAGGTTGGCTGGGTCTGGAGAAAGATGGACAACAGAGACAAGAACACCTCAGACTGTATGCTGACCTCTTTTTGAATATTTGAGTGGTTCCTCTGTATATATGTCTGATGTTGGGGAGGATAACCAGAGTGATTGTGCCAGGGTGTCTGGCTTTTTTGACCCTGTGTAAGATGTTAATTTCCTGGGTAATTGTTATAAAATGGTGGAAAATGTTGTATGACAGACCAATATTCAATGATTCCAATGAAAAAGAAAATCTGGACCCACTTTTCAAATACAGAGTAAAATCCAGAAGTTAACTCTATATTTTACGGGAGGCATTTAAAAGCCCCTGTCATCCCAAATTCGAGTGCAATTTCATTTTTTTCAGGGGCAAAACCCCCGAGCCCCCATTCAATTCTGACCCTGTTGTGACTGTGGGCAGTACCTGTGGGGCTTCTCTTCTTCAGAGCCTTCAAGGCGTTGGGGCTGAGCTTGGCTTTCTCCTTCTCATCCTTTGCCTTGTTGTCCTTAGCCTTTTAAAACAGGAGAAGTTCATGAACAGGGATGCTACAACAACTGTTGACACATAGCAGATTGTGTAGTGTGAGATTGTATCCAGTAGTCTCCATACAAGAAATGGTCAGCTAGGGGAATTGTAGGCAGTATTTCCAGGATTCATTTGGGCTGTGGGTTAATCACATGAGAGTTCATAGTGCTCTCTTATCGTCTTCTTTACCAGACCAAAAAAACATGAAACACCACTGTGGATAGACATAATTCTGAATATTAAACGACAAATGTATATCCAAAAATAATGAATTGATATGCCACAATCACACAGTCTCAAGGAAGAAAACATCAACAGATTTACATTTGACCATTTCGGGCATGCAAAATGTCTGTATGTGTTGACATGAACACATGGAGACAGATGAATCGACCCATGTCTCCAACATATACAGCCGAACACAAACTAGCTTCAAATCGTCCTATTTACACATATTTAAGAGTGAAAAGAATAACGAAACATGTTTCTACCCAAGACAGCAGAGCTACAGAACTATTGTAAGTGAACCAATACCACTGAAACGTCTTCTTCCCATCATCTTCTTGTGAAAAAAAACGGAGCAGACATGAATCCAATCTCAAGCTGAACCTCAACCAAACCGCGACCAGAATCCAACTCACCTTCTTTCTGGCCCTCGTGCCAGACTGTTTAAACAGCACCTCCACAAGCCTAGAATTCTTGACCACCGCCCCAATGAAGCTGAGCACCTGCTGCATGCCCTCCACCAGCTTCTCCACCCCTTCCAGCTTGCGGGCCTGGCACTCCATCCGCCGGTTGGTCTCCCGCACCATCCCCCTCATGTCCAAACACACTTCCAGCACTTCTGAGTCCCGGACCCCTAGCCCACAGCCCTCTGCCCCGGTCGCACGCATTGAGGCCAAGTCGTGACCCACGTCCCCCAGACTCTGGGACAGGCCGTCCAGCCGGGTCAGGACCGTGTGCTGCATGTGGAGCAGCTGCTCCATCTGAGAGTTGAGGGAGTCCATGCGACTCTCCACGCAGCGCATGGCCGCCCCGGGGGAGGAGGAGGAGGAGGAGGAAGGAGAAGAAGATGGGGACGGGGGGGAGGCGGTACGGAACCTGTCCGATCCAGTTATGGATAGCTTCCGTGCCAGCCCTAGTTTCTGACCGTGCAGCGGGTTGGGGTCGTAGACCTTTGCTAAGGAGTTGACCAAGCTGGAGCTCATGACTGCTATGGGAGTCCCAGCGGCCAGAGATCGTTGGCTGATACCTGCTCGGCTGTCTGGACCCTCCCTGCTCACAAACAGCTGCCACGATCGATCACCTCAGCACAGGAAAAAGGTCTTCTGTGTCGATGTTCAATTCCAGCCACAAACAAACAGAAACAGAAAATATTTCTTCCCCTGACTTCTTCTTCCAAAGTCTTTGTCAAGTTTTAAGGCCAGACACCATGTTACGAGACAAAGCTCCGGGCAGCAGCCAGGGAGTGGCAAGGACGGGAGGAAAACAGCCCATCAGACAGAGCTCTAGGTCGACTGTGAGCCATAGAGAGGAGAGTTTCAAGAATAGCATGAGGGCAGGGGGTTCCTCTAAATAAAAGCACAGCCCCCCTCTGGACGTCACTGGATGGGTGACTGGTGATAAGAGCTAATGGCTTGGGTGTGCAATCAGGGATTGAAAGGAGTTGGGCGGGGAGGGCAACGCTGCCGAGGATTTTTGTGTGACATTTGAGAAGCTCTGGAGGCTTTTCAGCAAAGTGCCAGAATCCTGGGAATTTGCCATTGAAATATGGCCCAGTTAAAGGCAAGACTGAATATGTATAATATATATAGATATAGATATGGATCTAAATGGATGGATAGAGAACAAACATAAACTACTACTACTACTCCTACTGATAAAAGAACACACAAAGAGAAAGGAATGTTGTATGTGTTGTTTATCATCCATCTGGATGCTGATGGTGTAACAGTGTTTAGATTGAGGAAATGAAGAGACAGGTGGAAGAGCGTGCAAAGCCTTGAAGACTTTATTAACCCCCCCAAGACCCACAGTAAAGACATAAAGCATTGTGGGCATTTCTGACCATCTTTAAATACCAAGTGCCTCTTTTAAATGACTTGTTTTCACCCCCAGGACATGCCAGAACGGTGCTAAGTTTGCAACCAAGAAAAAACAACAACACATTTTATACTAAATAGATACATGGATAATTCCCTCATTTGTGATTAAAAATAATATAAAACATTTGCCGATGGTTTGCTGCACACTTGTTGTTGTTGTTGTTGTTAGCTCTAACATTGAATTTAACTTGCTGGAATGTAATTATGCACCAATTATTAACAACAAATCTTCTAACCTTCTGTTACTAACTAACCTCTTTGTGATTCCTAAAGCTACTATGCACTTGGTCCTTGTTCTTAGCCTCGCTTGTAAGTCGCTTTGGATAACAGCTCATGAACGCTCGCTACTCAGACACAGTTGAGGTGTTAATCAGAGAACAGGTGATCAAAGCAACATGCCTCAAGGAGCGCAAACACTGATAGGCCTTACTCTCCATAGCTGGCCCTGACCCTAATTCATTGATTCAGTCAGTCTCCATACAAAGAAAGTGAACCGCAGGGATTTGGCACCACGTATCCGGGATTCTGCTTGTCACTCCGGGGGAAATTTGGCCTGTTTTCTATCCCTTGCTTTTTGACCAATAGACCTCACACCTATCAGCGACCCGTGTGAGACCTTCCTGATACTCATATTCTGCAATGAACATCCATCTGGCCTTGGCTGGGCAGTGATTGATTTCCAAATATGGCCGACTCTAGCCAATCAGAGAGACGCTCAGGGGGCGCCGTTCACTCTTGTCGAATCCCGTTGGAATTAAAACAAAAACATATTCTAATCTGAAAAGCCTTCCGTACAGGTTTCTATTCATCTTTTAACATTGTTATTAAGTCTATTTAAGATAAAAACTGATGTTTTGATTGCCCCGTAGATTGCTACACTTTCCTCGAGTGCCACCATTGTTTTTTCTTATTTGGCAGACTGCGGCACTCCTTCTTCGTCTTTAACTGTCACTCCCTCCCCCGAGTGATGATGGTCCTAGCACTTTCAACGGGATCGAGGACTGCTCAGAGAAACAGAATGAGAACTCTCCAGATCAGGATGCTTCCAGGGGCTGCCTGTCAAATGCCATACCTCCACCCTTCACCTCAGGTACATCCGAAACCATCTCGTCATCTCACACAGTACGGCAAATACAGATATCACAGAGACGCCCCATAGCCAACTTCTCTATGATATCTTATCTTGCGATGTACATTACAAATATGTACGAGTGAGCATAAAGATCACATGAGCAGCAATGAAACACAGAAATAATGGGACTTATTCTTCTAGCGGCCATATTGGTTCTAAACAGCTAACGTTTATAGAACCAAGATGGCTGCTAGGTGAAAAAGGCCCATGGCATAAAGCTCTGTATATATAAATCCCTGTACCATAAACTCCCTCCCTCACACACACAAACACACACACACACACACACACACACACACACACACAAACCATAATCAGTCACAAACCAATACATGTAGGTGTAAAGGCTGTGAAAAGTGTGGATATCTTTACTGTACTCTGTCTTCTATCAACCTTCTCAATATCCAGTATGGATTTGGTGTGAGGCAAGAGGGGTGTTAGTCTGGTATGACAGCATGGTTCGAGAATGAAGCAGACACAGGAAGACTGTCTTTACCATATGTAATACACACCGCAAATAAGGGCAACAGGGATACAAAGTCAATATGCGACACTTCTAGCTTCACATGCTATCCAGTAATAGAATCTGCTTTTAGCTTTGAACTGCTCAACACCACATATCGACAGGAAGAATGGGATAGAGCCTGATGAGTGAACTGATCGTAGCTCATATGACGGTAAATAAACCAGCAGTTTCAAGCAGTTGGCAACTTGTATGGAAAATTATCTCCATTTGTTATCAATGGCGTGTCAAGTTATTGGATAGTTTCAGAGAACAGCGAGTGAAGAAACATAATTAATGCGCCATTTGACGTCACTGGTATAGGTTTGTGGCTTAGCCCCTTTAAGTATTCAGTGTCTGTGTGTGTGTTTTGTTTGTTTGGGTGTGTGTGTGTGTGTGTGTGTGTGTGTGTGTGTGTGTGTGTGTGTGTGTGTGTGTGTGTGTGTGTTTTTTTCTTTCAGTTTGTTTTGCTTTTGTGTATGTGTGTGCCTGCGTTTCTTGTTTGTGTGTGTGTGTGTGTTTCTGTTTGTGTGTGCATGCGTGTGCATGTGTGTGTGATTCTGATTGTGTTTTTATGTGTGGATTAGGAGAGTAATGAACATCCACACACAATGCCACACAAAGATCCCTCTCATAAAAACAAACTCATAGGATGACACAGGCGTGTTGTCACGCGACTCTGCGCTGTTACCAAGGGGCTGTTGGAAGTCCTCAGCGTTATGTAACATAAAGACAACTGGGTGAGGTGCTGGGGGGAGGTGAATGGTGCCCTCTGATCCATGGGACCCAACCCACAACACACACACATATACAGGACTGTCAAAGTTATTATGATTCTCAACCAACCACGAGCTGAACTATAATTACAAGTTTTATAAACTTAAAAAGATTGTGACTGTATTTGAAAATGAAACACTGTCGTATTTCTTTATTTATTCATACTCAGTAAGTCATACCAATTGGCCTTGATCTACGAATGAAGTCCAATGGTGTGTACTATCGTAAGAGCGAACGTGATTGTTCTTACTAAATTAAAAAAAAGTATTCTGCCTTCCAGCCACTAGAGGGCAGTAAAGGACTGGAAAATGTGACTTCGTCAACTTGAACTGTTAGAACGTTTTTGTGTGTGTGTGTGTGTGTGTGTGTGTGTGTGTGTGTGTGTGTGTGTGTGTGTGTGTGTGTGTGTGTGTGTGTGTGTGTGTGTGTGTGTGTGTGTGTGTGTGTGTGTGTGTGTGTGTGTGTGTGTGTGTGTGTGCGCGTGCGCACGGGTGTGTGTGAATAGCAGTTAGTGCACGCCTGCCAATGTGTCTATGTGACAAGCGCTACCACTCGGAGCCATCAGTGCGTTGGTAGTGAGTTATGCAAACGACCCTCACTGGACACCAGCTAAGAAACCGAAGGGAATAAGAGTCCAGGCAAAAACAGCACATTCCCCACATGTCCTCATACTACCCGGCAACACACACACACACACACACACACACACACACACACACACACACACACACACACACACACACACACACAAAACAGCACTGGAGAGCAGAGGCAGCAGGTAGGGAGTTTTTTTAAATTAATAATCTTTGTCCGAAGTGAACGGGCCGTTTCTCTTTCTTTCGCTTAATATGTGTTTTGACCAATCGTGTTATTTGAGGCGGGGATCTGTAAACAATTGGCAAACATAAACTCGGCCAGCAGTAGTAAACTGTTAAAGTGTCTGTAAAGGTTTCAAATCTACACCTTGTCGACTTCGCCACTGTATAGATGCACTTATTAAAATCCCCTCCTGAAACTCGCACAAACAGGTTTTCTTTGGTAGAATATCTCTGTAATGAAACGGGAAACAAGGAATTACTCCACCCCTTGCAGTTTCTGGTTTCCGGCCCAGGCTCTGTGACGTCTCCCCCCAGAAGTTCTGCTATAGCATAGTTGGACTGCTAGATCCCAGATTATAGTGAGAGGGACAGTAGAAGTGCTTGAATAGAATGTACATGTGTGATGGAGTGGTGAAATTCCTGCTGCTTTAATGGTTTGAAACAACTCTAAACACGGCATAGCCATGTTTACTGCTACTACACACACGCACACACACAAACACACGCAAATCTCCTCAGCTCTATATTAGCATGCATATCTGCAGTGAACTTTTACAAATATGATGCTGTTATCATGTTTTCAAGTCATGTACACAGATTTGAATTAATTTGAAGTTTGAGAATGTCATAATTAAGTGTGCTTGTTTGGCTCAGTCTAAAAGTATTGCTTTGTATTGCATATAAAGATTCACATCTGATCAAGCAACAATTTGTGTTTCACTGTTTTTCCTTAAATTGAATTACCTGAATTACTTAATTTTGGAAATAAATTCCATTGATCGTTAGTTCCGTGATAATGTGTTTTGACTTTATAACATATTATCATATTTCACACTTGAATTACCCAAATCTAAAAAGAATTATCACCTCAAATTGTTTTGATTTGACATCTGGTTAGATAGATTAGAAAGTGCTGCGTAATACAGTGATATGAATAACAGTTGTATTCAGAGAGAAAGCATCGTGGCCACTCAGAACTATAGAGCGGACTGAAATACAGGGCTTAGGCTGCTGAGAGAAACACCACACATTAGGAGGGATCCATTACATTTACTTCACGACAGGATTATGCTAGCATATTAAACAAGACATGATACGCATGGTGTAAGAAGCAAAAGAGGGCCATGGTTAAGTGGTATAGTTAACCCCACGATGGATGGTATATGCGTACACACGTGCATGTGTGTCTGGACATGCACTTCCACTCATCCTTGATTCAATACTCAGATACCTCCCAATGGACTCACAATACAAGGTGGAAGGTCAAAACGGGATATGTTGTGCAACGCATTCACAGCAACGGTGTGTCAACCGCAAATGTCATGGTGCACATGTTAATAAAGTCAAACAAAAGCCCCAGCCCAGTCATCCTCCCTTGTCCACACCCAGAACTTCAGAATTGAATTCTAGCCACCTGGAATGTTGAAGAAGCACGCTCCTGGATCTTATTTATAAGTGTGGAGAGTTTGTTTCCTCCGATTTCTAAATGGAGGTCTTCCTAAACTAGGCCACTCGCAGGTCACATGGTCACCTCCGGGGGCTCTGACACCGGCTTTCCTAGACTTGACACTTAGACCTGCCTGTCACAATCAAAGCACCACTTCGTTTTTGCTCTGACCTACCGTCATGGCAGTCACTATGCATTAAGGCCAGTCTATCGTAACTCAGGGTGGAGGGCCACAGGTCTTGAGGTGTTTTATCCGTCACAATCTTCCTTTACTATCATGAGTACCTGTCCTAATCCATCTGTTGTTATCTCATGAACAAAACCAAATATGATGATACCATGATGGCGTTATTTGTAGAATGTCTGAATTCTTGGCCTCTCCAGTCCAGGGCTCTCTCAGAATAGCCAAAGGTTGTCTTTTTTCACAGTACGTTGGTTTTAGAAATATACACACTTTCCTTTGCCAGCATTGCATGCTCTGGATTCTGCATTACGTCAATATCAACAAAAAGATGTTGCAGTGCGGATGCAACAGGGCACCAGTGACGGTGAGCGTGTCAACACGCTGGACGTTACCTGTATGTCCATCGACCGGGTCGGTCTGCTCTTCCTCTTGTACAAGAACAAATTCCATAATCCCCTCCAGAGGAAAGAGGCCACGAGACACACACTCCCGACAATCCATATTTCCTTTTCCCTCAGGAGGTTCTCCATGGCGGACGCGTGCGGATCTCCTCTTCCTCACTCTTGGGTCTCCTCTACCCCTGACCCCCCCCCCCCCCCCCCCCCCCCCCCCCCCCCCCCCCCACCCCCCCCAACCCCACCCCACCTCTCACAATAGAGTCAAATGACTGACAGCGGTGGACATGGAGCGAGACAGCAGCAGAGTTGGAACGGAAATCTACACTACACTGTACCCAACTGTACTGTTACTGAAGCAATCAGGCGAGCCTAAACCACTCGCTCTCTGTGTGGGTAAGAACAACCGCCCCCCCCCCCCCCCCCCCCCCCCCACACACACACACTCACACACACACACACACACACACACAGACATACACACACGGGGGAGTGGGGTGGCGGGTGGTGGGTGGGTGGGAGGGGAGTGCTGCTGTGCTGTCATGCTGCCGTTCCAGCCACCCACACCGTTTCACCTCTCTCTCTACCGTCCTCCTCCTCCACCTCCCTTTACCTAAAAGGAGCGAACATGCCTCCTGGGAGACGAGAGGGGGACAGGTGCGGTAGGGTTCAGAGGTGCTGCCTCTGTATGCAGAATCAGATGCCTGCTGCTGGTGTGTCAGTGAGACTCTGCTGGTATCTCTTAACTGAGGACACAGCACTTCACGCATGCATTCATCGCGTCCAAGGTTCCCTCAGTACAGGCCACTACTTGGCCCCTCTCTGCATGCTGGAAATAGAAGGTGCACATGCATCATCTGAACATTTAGAAGGCCACGCACGTGCATGTGTTTTGATGGTAGAAAGCCTGACACATACGTCAAGACACACGCACACATGCACGCACACACATGCACAAGCTGGCTTGCAAAATATCTGGTTTGGTTTGTTCTTCTTGGAATTACACACACACACACACACACACACACACACACACACACACTAAACAAAACAATAGGGGTTACAGTATGGGTGCCAATGTGGTCAGGTTATTTGTGGAGCAAAACGATAGGTGACAGTAATCATTTCATTTACAGTCGCTTCAGATAATGTGATTTATGGAAGCAAACGTGACAAGATTTTGTGTAAACAGCCAACATGACAAACTGAGGTGCATGTGCATTTAAAGGGACGTGTTTATCCAGTGTTCACCTTTGCATGAAAGTGCACGTAAATAGGCCTATCGGCCTATTCTTATATTAATTTTTCTTTATTGCAACAAAGAACCACTTCCTATTTCTTAAGGTTCATAACAAACTAATTAAATAAATAGAAATTACCTAATACCAAATGTTAGGTATATCTAATACCAATTAGACCAATAAAAAGAGTTCATATTGCGTTAAGATTTTAACAAGCAGCAGCAGTTGGGGGAGACAGGGTGACAGAGGACAGGGGTCAGGTAACCGGACCGGAATGGGATCTCCACGTGAACTGGGGGGGCAACCGCTGTATGGATTACTGCTCTGCTATGTACTGACTGCTACAGGGTTGAATAACCTATGTGGAATTTATGTTCATCAAATGGAGAAAAAAAAAAATATGTGTATTACGATGATGACGAAACAAATCCTACTAACTAGTGGGATCATAGCCCAGAGAAAAAAGGTTGAAGAGACTGGTGGGATGAAAAATTGTGAAAAGAAAGAACTAAAGAAATACCAAATGAGACCAAAGTTACTGGGTGCAAGAGAGTGACTGCTCAGCACCCTTAGTAGTGCACTAATCCATTACGTCCAACGTCAAGACAACAATAACTTATTTCCTTCATTTAGGCCTACAACCCAGAGTTCCTATTTACTCGTGTGTTGTACGTTATTATACATTGTAGGGTTGTACTGCTAGGTAGTGCTAATTGCGTTGTTTTATTTCTCCAAACCTGCTAGGAGACACCACCTTGTGGCCATAAGGTGTCATTACGCTAGTGAACGAAGCTAATGTCGATTGAAAGACGCACAGCTCCCTCTAGCGACTGGTTAGGGCAATGCTTCTTTGTTTAGAGTCTTCATGCGTAATTGGGTTTACAAGCAGCTTTACCATTTTAAGTGAGCCTAAACTAGAAGGCGTAAATATCCTTGTGCTCACCTGTTGGTCGCCCCCTTCCAGCTCCACGTGTTTGAGTTCCCAGAAGCAGCGCATGGTCTCCACCTTCTCCAGGTGGCAGTACAGTGCCAGACGCCCTAGACGGAGGTTGTTGCTCCGGTTATGGATGGACTTCAGGCCCTCCATCTTCTCGGCGATAGGGGACATGGGGATGGGCGGTGGAGGAGGAAGCCCGGAAGAACTCACCCTGTCGTTCTTTCTGCCGGACACCAGATCAGCGCAATGAGCCGTCTTCTCAGACCTGCAATCCAAACGATTATCCGATTATAGTTTGTCTGTCTAGAAGGCCTATGCACCGATACTCCGATTGGTACTGGTGTCACTGTGGGTCTTTTACCTTCGTGTGCAGGGCAGGGCTGACCCTAGCCCTTTTGGTGCCCAAGGCAAGATCAGCAAAAGGTTAGAGGCACCTTTTGCTAATCTTGCCTAGGGCACCAAAAGGCAAAGAATAATAATAATAATAATAATAATCAAATTAAATTATCAAAGCACAGAAGCTTGTTTACAGCCATTAATACATCCAGCAAGAGGCGAACAGTGTCCCAGTAAAAACCAATTCATATTCATATTGCATCAAAATTGTTATAAATCTACAATTTTGATGATCAGATTTAAATTAATAAATTAGAAATCAGATTTCTAATTTATTTATTGTTTTGCTTGGCTTAGCTTGACTATCGATGGTTTGCGCCCTAGATATGAATCTAAAGTCTGATTTGTGAAACTAGAGTTTAGTGGGTTTGGTGTCACTGTTTACCGTTATATTCCAGAGTGTACTGCTGGATCTCCGGTCTAAATGGAATGATGGGCAAAGTGAAGGAGGGATCTGCGCTGATACCCGCTGGCGACAAAAGGCTTTCTGTTGATTTTAACCTGTCCGGCCTTGAAGGGCGTTAAGGCCGATGCCCCCTGGGGCAAATCTACTGCCTCTGTTGTGCTATTAACAGGGTCAGAGTGTGTTCACTCTCAGAACAGTCCGACACCAGCCAGAGACGAATCGTTAACTGCCAGGGTCAAGTATTCAGCGTCAGAGGTTTCCTCTGGGTAGGATTTCAACTTTGGCGCCAAACCAAAGATCCAGCCAGAGAAGCACCTGTCCCTGGTCCGTACATCAGTTTCCGAACATTTGTCTGTTCCAACACGGGCCAAATAATCTCTTAGTGCAGCATCACGTTTGGTTTTAGCAAGAAGGGGGGAGGATTAAGGCTAATTAATCCAAACATTTAATATGCTTCACAAGATAATACTGGATGTACTAAGCCAGTGTTTTTCAGCCTGTGGTAACCGTAACACTGGCGAGGGTACTGTAGGTGGTACGTGGGATCTTATTCTTGAAATAGACAAATGTACAATAAGAGAACAAATTGAAAATAATTGAAAATAAATGTATTATAAATATTGTTCAGTAAATATAGTAGTATGGATTATTATTATTTTAAAAAAAAAGTGTCCCTTTGTGTATACGATTTCTTTCACATTGTAATGTTTTCCATTGGTGTTTTGTGTTAATTTATGTTTGCTAAATAAACACACTGGGAGCATAAGCAGCGTTTTTTTCTTTTCCCACTAGCTATAGCCTGCTTGCAGTAATAATTGTGTATAAAGGGTGGCACTCTTTGCATGTGTATTTATCTATTTTTTACAGTTTGCATATGAGGTCTTTTGTGATAGGTCTCGATAACAATTTAGTGGTACACCTAATGTCAAAAGTCAACTAAGCTATTTCTTGCTCATGATATAATTTAAGCACCGTTGGCATAAACATGTTATCATAAATATTGCTAAACTCAGTTGTGCAGATTTGATAAATTAATACAAAAGAGACAAAGACAGTGACAAATTAAAAATGTCTTAATTTCATTTTATATTACGTTTATTTTAATTGTACTTTTATCAACATATATGACTGGACAGTGACTTTGCTGAATATAGGCTTTGACATGAGTCATATTTGCTAATCAAATAGAGCTTCAGTCAATTATCAGCATATTATATAGCCGCTATGTAATATGCTGATTATTGATTGAAAAGGTTACTCTTTATAGTAGTCATTCACTTTTTTATTGCACAAGATCTACATCTTTACGATCTTATCCAAATAGACAGGGCGTGTGTGGCGACATATATTTACACAAGGTGTTAAGGGTAAATAGAGAGAGAGCAACAGTTGTCTGTTGTCATGGTCACCATACTATAAAGACATTTCAGTCTTGCATACTGAACAGGCTTTGAGGAACTAGCGTGCCTGTTTTATGGCGTGCACCATGCATGGCCTGCCTCAGTATCAGGGGATCCCCTCCACCCCCCTCCCCCCTCAATTCCCAAGGGTGCTGGTGACCCCCAGGGTCAGCTACTTTAAAGAGCTTATTTAGGTGTCATGGCAGTGGGCAGTGAGAGACAGAGGTCACCATGGCTGGATGTAACCCCAAAATGGAAAATAACTGTCTATCACTGTTACTGAACAGCATTGTTGATCAGATTTACTAGTCATCGTGCGGAGAGGCAGTGAAAACATCATAATAAATTACCTTCTATTGTGGCCACCTTGACTCATCATATATTGTTGCATAATTACATAAGGGTGCAGTGTATGGAATGTGAGTGCACAGTTAACACTTTAAAATAAAGTACATTCATTAACATTAGTTCATGCAGTAATACAAATTATTATATAGCATTAGCAAAGGGGTTAGGGTTAGTGGGTTAGGGTAACCCTTTTAAATAATGTATCAATGTATATCTTACTTAACATGAACACCATTACCTTAGTTAACAAATTCAAAACATGAACACCATTAGCAAACATCAAAACTATTAATAAACATAAACGCCATTTGTAAATGATAACTAGACCATTGGTTAACTGTTAATGAACTGTTGCCAATGCTGATTAATGATCCAATAATGTAATGTTATTGTAAAGTGTAACCAGTGCATGTGTATATGTTTGGCCGTGCACCGCATTAACATGCATGGCGTGGTGTGGTGTGTCACTGTCTAAGCAATGCTGTAGTTTGTGTTGTGACTGTCCCATCCCTGCCACTGGTAATCCCCCTCGATAAAATAGCAGACGGGGGGACCCGATCCGTCTTCCCCACAATAATCCCTCTATGTAACTGATAGGAAGTGCTGCGCAAGTCTCGTAGCTCTTAAAGCAACCACGAAGACAGAGTCAGCTATGTGTGCGTGTGTCGTCTGACGTGTGTGTTGTGTGTGGATGTGTGGATGTGTGCCCGTGTGTGTGTGTGTGCGTGCCCGTGTATGGTGTGGCGATGAGAGCAAACATTGCAGTCAAACCGGGTCTTGCAAAGTGATCCTCTGGCATTGAGTGGCTCTGCTTCTATTTTTACAGTTCTTTTTGCGTTGGAGGCTATGGTTATGGGCTGTATAAAGGTCCTGAATACGATAATGTAGCTCATTAGAGGAAACCTCATCCTCATGTCTCGATAATTACTATTCAAGATGCACACGGTTATGGCTAATTGCTATGGCCAAGTCCAACTTCAAGAGGACAGATCGGACGGTGTGTTATAATTAGGAAATGTGAATACAGCAAGCCATATATTATTCAAACGCATGTTCTCTCCCTGATTCACGTCCCATTCAGAGATACATTCACAAATTGAGTTAAGGCTTGTGTGTCCAGTAGCTCTCGGCATCGAAGAGTATGAACCAAGCCAAAACTGTTTACCTGACAAGGCAAAACTCATGCTACGCCTCCAAAATATCACAATAAACAATGGTCAAATGTCATTATCGCCTTTGACTCGATAACATCGAACTATCACAACAATCACAATGTTATTTAGTTCCTTTAGGAAGTGAAAATATATCTCAAAAAGTCTACCATAACTGTCTGCTAAATGATGTGTTGCGAGTGTTAGGGAGCGGAGTGGGTCTGTGTGCGTGTGAGTGAGTGAGTGAGTGAGTGAGTGAGTGTGTGTGTGTGTGTGTGTGTGTGTGTGTGTGTGTGTGTGTGTGTGTGTGTGTGTGTGTGTGTGTGGACGCACGCCTGTGTGTCAGCGAGTGTGTACATTCCACGTGTGTGTGCGTGCATACACTTCTGTGTGCATGTGTTTGTTATCCTTGGGCTAACATGACACATACATGGCAACATCTTATCGCATCATATGGCTATGGAGTATGGCTTTACCAGTCTTATATAAGCGAGGGTGACGGCCGAAGGGGCCCCGCTTGGCGTGTCCTAACTAGGAAGGCCCCATGTGGACAGTCGTCGCCACAGGGATCTTCCAGGAATTTTCCTGTAATCTCCCCTGTACGGCATCACACATGGTTCCATGGCACATCCATTATAGGCTATGTTGAGGGGATTTGGGTTCCGATACAGGGACACAGTTGGCCGGTTCAGAACACTGCTGAGTTGTTTAGCGTGCCGCTTATGTGATCTCCACAGACGCTATTTCACTCACTTTTTTTATTTATTGATTTGTAATATTTTGAAAACGATCGGGCCTAACCAATGATTAGTCTTTAGCAAGCTTGTGTTTAACAAACCTGCATGACGACCTGGCTACTTGAGCCAAAAACCACTGCACCATTCAGTTTCTTTTTTTAAATAGTTAAAATAAAAAGATATAGGATCACAGACATCAATAGGGTTCTGACTTATTGGTAGATGTTGTTGTTAGTTGATAGTTGTGACCACAGTCCATAGGGGCCCAATTTAGTGGACTTGTTGCTAAGCCAAACAGGTGTACCTATTTAAGTCTTATGTTTGCCTTTTAGAAAGCACACAAAAGCTATGCTCTAGATCACTCATGTTACGGCATAACCGTGAAATACTGGAGAGATACTATCCATGGAATTAATTAATAGGCTTGGAGGTACTCCACCCTAATATCAAGTTATCAACAGGTTTATTTTTCACCAACTAAACACCACATCCCTGCTTGGCTGTGCCTTCAAAGCCTGTTCTCCCAGACTGCTCAAATCAGAACTGCTCAAATCAGTTCAAATCAGTGCATTATTGTAGTGTCTTAAAATACCACCAAGTCTAATCTCCTCCTTAGTAGCTACTTACAATGGAAAATGCATACAATGCAGTTATGCATACATACATTCACATGCATGTACACATAACATTGCACACACTGCATTGCAAAGGAAAGTGTCTAGAATCCATCTGAGCACACGCACACACAAACACACAGACACACAAACACACACACAGAGACTAACACACACTTGGACCCTTGCACTGATTTACAGCCTTGCCAAAATCTTCAAAGAAGCAACCACTCAACACGTTTGCAGAAGACTGTAACTGTTGAACTTTCACTCAATGCCTTTTCCATTTAGCTTAGAACAAAGCAAAGCAAATGTGGACATTTCTTATGTAGAAACAGGTTGTTATATAATATAATAATGTCAAACCCAATAGTTGTCATCATGTATTAACTGCTAACTGTCGGCTGGCTGAAAAAAATAAACATGAAATAACGATAAATAAAAAGAAAAGGTGAAGGAACTTGCCCTTGATATTTGGGTACGTTTGCGATAACCAGGATCTTCTTCTCCTTTCCTCCCATATCCCTCATGGGTGAGATGTAGCTGTAGCAGTCCCTTCCTCCAGGTTTCCTCCACTGATGGACAGGGATCCTGGGATATGGACGGTGGAGGTCCCCCTTGTCTCACGGATCACGAGCGAGAGAAAGTATTGATCTACTGATCACAATGCAGTGTTGGTGTGTGCTAGAGAGCGAGAGCTCAGTTGACAGCTGCCAGTGCTTTTGTCTGTCTGCAAGGAGAGTCACTGGATGCAGAGAGATGAGTTCATACAACTGCCTGGGAGGAGGGTGGGCTCAGGGGGTCCATGGGCGATCAGAGAGAGAGGGGGGGGAGAGGGACCGAGGGAGAGGGGGAGAGAGAGAGAGAGAGAGAGAGAGAGAGAGAGAGAGAGAGAGAGAGAGAGAGAGAGAGAGAGAGAGAGAGAGAGAGAGAGAGAGTGTGTGTTTGTTATGGAGGAGGAATCTTTGGGTGGGGGGGGGGCTCTGCATGGGGACCGGGAGACCACTCATGGCCAGCATGCAGGACATAATCATGGGAATATTATGAGGCTTGTTTATAATGGAAAATGTTGGGCTGCCATGTGTCTGCCCACAAGGGAGGGATGGTGCCTGCCTATGGGAGAGAGAGACGCAGACATACAGACAGACAGACAGAGCGAGACAGACAGACAGACATGCACAGAGAGATTAAGATTAAGATATTAGACATGGTCTACAGTAGAATGCATCTTCAGAGGGGAGGACTGTTGTGTCCATGTATTATTTATTATTATACTTAACGGAACATTTAACTGTCAACGTGGTTCATAGTGTCTGACAATGTCTGACTATATATATATATATATATATATATATATATATATATATATATATATATATATATATATATAGTGTTGTAAGCAGAACCCTACTTTGTAGTTTTGACTGTTCAAGGTGGCATGTGTCACATGACATGATGCGTGTCATGATCATGTCTGGCTTGATGCGTGTAGCAGGGTTGAATGATTTCACTTGCCATTTCTATTATTTTTGCCATGTAGCCTAGCTTTATATTTGTGTTTTATATATTTATTTATTTATAAATATAATGATTGCACATCCATTTTTCCCATTTACAGTGAGTCACTGTTTAAGTTTAGATTGTCTCACCATCCTGAGATTGCTTAGCAATAGTTATTGCTTTTCTTTATCCATTCCTCCAAATTTTGGGTTGTCTAGTTAAAAAAACGAGTATCATTAAAAGTTTCTTTTTAAATGATTATAAATCACCAATGAGTACCAATCCTAATTTGGACAGCCTGTACTGACACTTTTTTCATTCCATCCCTGAATAAACTCACACACGCACCTTTTGACAGGGTTAGTGTGAGGGAACGGTAAAGTAGCGTTACCAATTGAGCTGAACTAAAGCTAACCTTATACCACCCACACTGGGTGTAGCTTGCTATGCTACACCAAAGCTAGTCTAACGTTGTATACATCAACATTTCATTTCATGACAACGCAAATTACACAAATTACTGTAGTTGAACTTGCTCTTTATACATTTTGCTCCAAATGGCCTAGTAACAGTTTTCACTGAATGGCAATAACATTACGCAGCACTGGCTATCTAGTGAGCTTACTAGCAAGATTACAAAATGCAAGCCAAAAACAGCAGACGTGTGGTGTCAATTAAGACACCACACACAGAGGGACGAGTACAATCCACTTCACATGTCATGACTTGCAGTGACAGTGGCATTTTGATGGTGTACATTCTTCTACGTGGCTTGAGAAAACCAGTGGGGGCTTGAATTCTAGCTAGCTAGTTGACTGATTTGAGTGAACTTGAAACAGCAGTTGCCCAATAGCTACTCTCGTAAGTAGTTATTGCTTATATGTCCATGGCAAGATTTCAGCATAAAACTGGATAAATCATTAACCCAAGATACAAAATTCAAGATTGAATGTTGGGTTAATGATTTATCCTGCCTATATAGTAACAGACGTGAGTAGATAACCTGCTGCTAAGACATTCAACATCTCATCTTTTCACCCTCACAGAAAGCGGTTAACTGCTGAAATGTTAGAAAAAGTAGTTAAAAAAACGACTCAAGAGAAATTACAGAATTAATAGTATTGTTAATTTATAAGTCATTGTTAAGTATAAAAAAGGGAAAAGGTGAAATGCTTTATAAATGTTATTAATGCAAGACACTTGTTTAGGGCTTGCTTGATTCCCTCTGTGACAGAGATAACGACAATGGCAGCTTCAGTGTAGTGTCTACATTGTTCTGTGAAATAAATACTCCCTCCCGTTGTGTCTACCTTATTCTGTGAAATATGTACTTCTTCCCATTGTGGCCACATTCATAAATATGAAATGCCATGTAAAATGAACTATAACCTTTGAGACATTCAAAATGACACACACCAGAATTATTATTATTATTATTATTTGTATAGTTGACTTGACAAAACTCAATATGCCCAATCTTTGGCATTTTCAGTTTGATTTTATTTATTTTTCAACCTTCATCCTCAGCTGTTGTGATATTTCCATTTGGTCGCGGGATCTCTTCCTGTCCTGAATCCTCCTTACATTCCCTGTCATCCCTTTGTGTGTGTTAATTAGCTTAGCATGCCCTCTGTTGTCGTAGGGTTTAACAATACAATGTGATGGACATGTGTCACCCTGCGTTAAAAGTTATTCTTTATTTCTTGCTATATTTAGCTCTGCCTCAATATTCCAGACCTGTTATGAGCATGGCAGGTCTTGGTTATAAACAGAGGTTAATGTACTAGGTCATTCATTGATAAAGACACTAGGTGTTTGTGTTGCGCCAGTTTGACCCAATGCGTTGCTTTTAAGGGTTAAGCTCCCTCACTTCTGTTCGCATTCAGATTCTTGGTTACAGCCAGCCATTGGTCCATTGAGCTGCCTGTTCCGCCCTTCGGCTCCTGTCAAGACAATCCAAACAATCACAGCTCATCCGGATTGGCCTGCCCAAAGTGTTAAGGGGTTCCTCCAGGCTCTCTTGTACAACAAAAGTGTCAAAAGAGAGACCGGAAATCAGGTTTAGTGTTTGGCTAATGTGGTCATCATTTTGGGGGGATTTCATCTCAGGTTGTCATGAATAGGCTATTGGATGAACACGAACAATTAGAAAATCATTTTGAAAATCTGCCCCGTTGACTCACTGACTGCAGCATACCCTGTGAGGGCGGTATGGACCCTGGCCTGTAATAAAATGTTGGAATGTGCTGGTGAAGACCAGTGGTAATGCATCCAGTACATCCGGATGCATGTATAAATCTCCCTAGGGCACAGAGCAGGTAAAGTAATGCTAAACCCTGGTCTGTTTAGACTTGACACAGTTTTTCTTTTAGGGATGTGCATAATCTTACATGGAATCTCAATCAGGACGGCAGATTCCTTGGGGATCCCTTACAAGGTCACAGCTGTGTGGTTGGAATCACGGTTGGGCATGCAGACCAGCTGGCCCAAGCTTTTCCCCAGGATTGTGGGCCCACTGTGTGTCTTGCTTGTCAGAACCAAACAGCGGTACAACAGTACAATATTCATGTGGCTAGGCTCAATGGCCCTGACAATAATAAATATAAGTCAGCATTCAATCACTATTAAGGTACAATGACAACACAGACAATTCAAAATAGAGTTATTTTTGGGGTGCTTCAGTTTTTTTCTTTGGCAATCATAAGGATTTAAGTAATTTCGATACAGGTGACCCAAACAACACATACAACTTGTGTGTAGTGTGGAGAATACTGTGTGTGTGTGTGTGTGTGTGTGTGTGTGTGTGTGTGTGTGTGTGTGTGTGTGTGTGTGTGTGTGTGTGTGTGTGTGTGTGTGTGTGTGTGTGTGTGTGTGTGTGTGTTAGAGACTTTGCATCTATCTATGTGTGTGTGTGTGTGTGTGTGTGTGTGTGTGTGTGTGTGTGTGTGTGTGTGTGTGTGGGTGTGGGTGTGGGTGTGGGTGTGGGTGTGGTTTTGTTTTCTAAACTCATGACATGTCTGAGGAAGCGAATATTAGCCTCCAAGGTGTATTAGCTGCATCAGTGGCCTCACTGGCCATGTGTAAAATAATATTCTATCTATTTGGAAAAGATTTTGGAGACCGATAGAACTTAAATTAGTTGCCCACACGGGGTGGTGGAGATGTGTTGAGAAAAAAGGAATGGGATTGCTGTACAGTGCTCATGCTTGAATTTGATTTGGCAAGTCATTCTAGCTATATCAAATGTTCAACACCTGATTTGGTTGCATTTGCCGAGAACATTGACCTCGACTAGAAATTAGGATGACATCGAATGTAAACTTTAAAAATGGCATCATGTGCATATTTTTCATGTGTGTGTGGGCACACACACACAAACCTAAAACCCACAAATAAATACTGAAAACCCTGTTCAGTGAGTTGTTAGTATTACAAGATACCTTGCAGCTACTAAATGGCCTGATGAGGGAATAAGATATTTAGTTAACCTTATTCAACTTTTTGAATAAGGTTGTAGGAAAAAAAGAAATAAGGTTATTTCCCACTTAGTCGTAGTCAAACGAGAAGCACCGTATCATTTATGGTTTGGTATCAGCGTTCAATTCGAGTAAGCATTTGACTGAGTTAGCTGAAATCTATGGGAGCTGATTAAATCGATAAGCTCCGTCAGTAAAGTGAAGGTAAAATACACCATTCAGTTAAAAAAAAGAATTAATGATATTTTAGCAGTGAATCAAAATACACAAAAACATATCTTGATAGTTTTAGCTATAGTTGGAGTTTGAATTTCCTTTTACAATTTACTCCAATTTACTTCCAGTGCAAACGCATGCTCGTGATTTCTCATTCCGATTTTTTTTCTTCTTGTTTGACAATGGGTAAGTGGAAAATAACCATATTTCCTAAAGAGTTTAGGTATTCCTCTAAGAGAAAGAGAAGTGGTCACACCATAACATTGTAATGGAGATACTGGAGTGGTGTATTTTACCTTCACTTCACTGACGGAGCTGTCAATGCTCACTCGCTCGACTCAAGCGATGGGCTAATTGAGAAACAAAGTATTGTTTCTCAACAATACTGTCTGAGTATTGTTAATTTTAATTGTAATGTTATTGTTATTATTAGTAGTAGTGGTAATGAAGTTTATAATAGGAGATTGTGACATCACAGCAAACTTTCATGAAACATGTGAAAGTACATATTTGACCTATGTTACTCAAACTCATAGAAAGTAATAGCAATGGATCGTTTTTGATATCCAGGTACATTGACACCGAATATGCAGCCTTTTGTACAGAGAAACGTCATCAAAATCTCTACAATAAGTCATTGTCAGAAATACAACCCAACCCAGTACCGGTTATACATGGGTTGACCACATCATGCTTAAGCCTCACTTAATCTTGAAACGCTCATATTTTCCTGGTTAAAATGGGCAAATACCTGGATGATGACACAAGCGACCTGAATGGCCTATTGTTTTTTTATTGGTCTGCGTCAATGTCACATAACTGTCAAGTTTCTGTCTGTGAAAACAAAACCAACTTTTTTTCTATCATTGCTATGGTGGTTGCTATCGACGCTGCTATCGCTGAAACCATATAACTTGCATGTTGCTTTATTCATTGTCCAACCACACAAACACAAACACTCACACACACACACACACACACACACACACACACACACACACACACACACACACACACACACACACACACACACACACACACACACACACACACACACACACACACACACACACGGGTGCAAGTCCAGAACAGATCTGTCACAGCAAATGGTGCCTTATTTCCCACAATTAATCCCTTGCCTTCTTTCTGAGGACACAGAATAGGGGCGTTGAAAGAATATATTTATCCCCCTGAGCCATCAAAGTGTGTTCTTTTTAAAGAGATGCTTCCTTGTACATCATTGCATAGAAACATTTCACATTTTTTCCACACCCAACGGCTTAGAGAGAGCAGTTCACCGGGGCTACCCTCAACGGGCTCAGTGGGACGGATTTAGTGGATAGAGATGTTTTGTTGGTTAGGCATTTGTGCTGGTGTGTGTGCGTGTGAGTGTGTGTGTGTGTGTGTGTGTGTGTGTGTGTGTGTGTGTGTGTGTGTGTCTTTAGCTGGAGAAAGAACTAACACAAGAAAAGCTGGATGAATGGACCAACAGGGACAACATGGACACAAAATCAGAAGTCCTAGTTCACCTTCCCAAGTTTAAATTGGAGGAAGACTATGAACTCAAAGAGGCATACTCGCCAACTTGGCAAACTGGGACAGCTTGGTTAACATATTTCTAAACACTGGGCCCAAAACCATACACATGGGTAGTCATAAGCATGGTGGACGATGTGATTGCGTCACAGCTTTGGTTGACTCCATGGCAGTCGTTTTTTAAATTTTGCAAAGAGAATGAAGTGAGAAACAGAATTTAGACTAAAAACGGCATGTAAAGGAAATAAAGAGTTTTTAAATTTAGCTTAAGTTTTTTTTCACGTCAATTATTTACTCCTCTAACCAAAAAAATGCATGCATGAAAATGAAGGCTCAATAGAGCATATAACATGGGTAGAAAAGAGTCCGATATTTTACAGGGAGAAATACAGGGTTATGGTGTTTATTCAATTCAAATGTTTAGCAAATATCCTTTTCAATGAAAGATATTGCACGAAAGCAAATACTGTGATGTATGTTCAGTATAGGCTAGGCCTTCATTTAAGAAATGAATATACAAAGATAACTAAACTAATGTCAACCAGAGGAGTAGGGCGGGTCATGCCTTTGCCATAATAGGATTCATAATCTCGCATCCCGGTCATATTTTGCATTGCATAGGCTTACTGTCAGTTCAATAGAGAAGATTATAAGCTTTATCTGTGTGCTAACATTAACTGTGGGAGAGCTCCACCTCACATTGTTGCAACTTTAGTTTTCCTTATCTTGACAGTCTGATTTATTGGTTATAACGTGTGACCCCTCCCACTTTGCTCGAATAAAGTGACGTTCACTTGGCTTTAAGTTATATGCTACTCGATTTCGGACAGGGGTCTTCGTTCATCCGATATTCGTCGACGTTCATCGACTGTGCCTTATTTACTTCCAATCAACTGGGTCCGTGCGCCGTCGAGTCTGCTTTACTACTTACAAAGAAAGGAACAATCAGGTTGGCAAACTTCATGTACTGTTTCCAACAGTGAACACTAGTGTTTGTTTTTGGGAAGGGGTGTTTCTATGCACGCAAGTAGTAAATTTATCCGGAGTTCCTGTAAAATGTGTCCGAAGTTCCTGTAAAATGTGCCCGGACTTCCGGGTGCGTGCGGTGGTCATTCAACGCAAACGCAGAACTGACGTACGAGTAATGTATTGGCTTGCTTTATTACGTTAATATACACTATATGACGATGTTTGTGTTCACAGGAGGACCGCACACACGCAGCCATGGCCACCCTTGGTAGCTCAAACTCAATATTTGCTTTGGACATGTTCCGAACTCTGAGCCAAGCGAGCCCAAATGGGAACGTCTTTATCTCTCCTTTGAGTATAAGCTCGGCTTTAGCTATGGTGTACCTGGGAGCTAAAGGTGACACTGCCTCTCAAATGCTGAAGGTACACAACACATCGCACGCGTGTGTGTGCGTGTGTGTGCGTGTGTGTGAAATGTATCATAATGCACTTTGTTTCTAAATTATCCAATTCTAAACAGCATATTGGTTATAATTGATTCGATTGTATTTAATCATTTGAGTCGTATTTTAAAGATAAGATAGTAGGACTAGGCTACTTTATTGATGCCAGACAGGAGACAGATATTCAAATAATACAATGAACGATGAACATTAAAATGTAATAACGTATAACATTTTAATGTTGATTATTATGGTTATTATTTAATTATTATAGCCTGTCTACTAATGACGACAGTCAGCTATGAAGTAATATATATTTTTTTACTTATTAGCCTACTGTCCGTGCTGCTAAGAAAAAATACCAAAAGAACACAATGAATGAAGGGTGTGGCTATAGTGGAAAGTGTGTCATTACAATTGCACTTTGACCACATTCTGCCTCGGGATGTAGGCCTTTATGAGATGGCCATACCGCCAAATGATTTATTACAGTCCACTGTCTTTGCATTCAGGCTATAGATTATATATATATATATTGTTTTATACTTTTAATTGTGTTATTCTGAATTATGTTCTGTGCAGGCTCTCTCTTTCTCCTCTGAAGACATTCACACAGATTTCCAGACACTCAATGCTGATATCAACGCTCCATCAACTGCGTATATCCTAAAACTAGCCAACCGTCTTTATGGGGAAAACACTGCTCACTTCCTCCCGGTCAGTGTTATTTTTTTCTTGTAGTTCTTTCCAAAATAGCATTGATTCTGTGAATTTGCATTTGTTTACCTTTTTAATAAACGTTATGCAGAAATTCCTAGAAGCCACCCAGAAGTTCTACAATGCTGACCTGAAGGCAGTGGACTTCATTGGGGCTCCAGAGGATTGCAGAGTGGAGATCAACAGCTGGGTTGAACAGCAGACTGAGAGTAAATATATGAAGAGAAACCAGATCGAGATGGGAACGTCATTGAAACATTTAGATATCAATGGAAAGGCTGGAATCTCAGTTATGGGTGTCTGTCTGTTTGTCTACAGATAAGATCAAAGATCTCCTGAAGTCTGGTACTGTAACTCCCATGACAAGGCTGGCTCTGGTGAATGCCATCTACTTTAAAGGCGACTGGCTCAACCGATTTGATAAAGCCAACACCAAACAGATGCCCTTTAAACTGAACCAGGTGAAATATTAAATGTCAGATTATGACTAAATCCTCATATGTATGTGGCCTTATTGATGATGTGATTAGGGGCAGGATAGTCTTGGTTACCAGTTGTTTGACTCCCAGTTGAAGGGTTTTGTTGATTTAGCTCACCTGTGGACATTCTTCAGTGAGATGCCTAACCCCTACCTGCTCCTTAATGGCACACATCTTAGCTAACTGCTGAATTAATAGTACACACTAAAATTATACATCTATTTAATGTACACAAACACAACACTGCATAGCAAGTGTGATCATCATGTGCATGGTTTCCTTCCTGCCAGAACGAGAGCAAGCCTGTCGAGATGATGTACCAGATGAAGAAGCTGCCTTTCAACTACATCCCTGACTACAGCTTGCAGATCCTGGAGCTTCCCTATGTCAAGGAGGAGCTTAGCATGTTCGTCTTGCTGCCCGAAGAGTCAACAGACGGCTCAGACCCACTGCTTAAGGTAACGCCACAGTCAATAGTAGTTCCACCACAATGCCAGAAATGGGCAACGGCTTTGCTTCAGTTCCCAACATAACAAAATGATGGCCACACGTTTTATGAATGGTTGTGAATCATGTTACTCATGTTACTGTTGTGGAGGAGTGATGATTCAAGTTTAGTAATGAGCTCTGAATTTTTGTGACTGGTAACCCGGGCACCAACAGCATTAACAATGTTAGCATTTTTTATACAAAAACAACAATGACAGCATTTTTTATACAAAAACAACAATGACACACACTTGAAACAGCTTTTGAAGATTACTGTATCGTCTGTAATTATATATATATTTACTGTGTGTGTGTGTGTGTGTGTGTGTGTGTGTGTGTGTGTGTGTGTGTGTGTGTGTGTGTGTGTGTGTGTGTGTGTGTGTGTGTGTGTGTGTGTGTGTGTGTGTGTCTTTAGCTGGAGAAAGAACTAACACAAGAAAAGCTGGATGAATGGACCAACAGGAACAACATGGACACACAATCAGAAGTCCTAGTTCACCTTCCCAAGTTTAAATTGGAAGAAGACTATGAACTCAAAGTGGCATTGGGCAAAATGGGCATGACAGATGTGTTCAGTGAGGCGAAAGCTGATCTTTCTGGAATGAATGGCACAGGAGGTCTCTTCCTGTCTACGGTGGCCCACAAGGCCTTTGTAGAGGTGAATGAGGAGGGGACAGAGGCTGCTGCAGCAACAGTTGGCATTGTAGCCTTTTGTATGTTACGAGAGGAGCACTTCACAGCAGATCACCCGTTCCTGTTCTTCATAAGGCACAACAAGACAAAGGCCATCCTTTTCTTCGGTCGGTTCTCTTCCCCTCAGTAATAAAAGTCTAAAATCTGCCTTGTAAATGAATTAAATACTTTTTAAAACAAGCTGAAGTTTTTCCAAGTATTTATTTACTTCTTGAAAACATTTATTTAATCATAAACATGTTGAAAATAAGGTTCATGCTGAAAAATGAAGGCAAAAAATATAACATGAATGACATCTACAGGAAGAAATACAGGGTTCAGTTCAATTTAAAGAATTTGCCAATATATTTTTCAAAGATGTACTATTGCACCTTCGTGACTTTTTGCTTCAAATGTCAGCAAATACTGTCATTTCAACAGTTCTTTGGAAACAGGTAGTACTGTACATTTACTCATATTTCCCATACACATTACAATTCCTTCTATTCTGATATTCTATATTTAAATTGTAACTTATTTTGTTTGTCGGTAAAACAGGATTTACATTTATATTAAATAGCCTATATAAATTGTATTGACACTTTGGAACTTTAACATCAATAGAAAGCAGCTCATATAAATCATCTATCTGTAATGCATCACATTCAAATGGTATAGAGCTAAAATACATTTTTGGTTGTAATAAGGATCATAACACTTATGGCAATGTCCACCAACTTTCCATACACCTGTCAGATGTGCATACGTGATCTTCCCATAATACTAGGGTAGGCTGTCTACATTTGTAGAGAAGAGCAGAACAAGATAATAATCTAGACTGTTGTCCTACATAAACGGCCACGGACTACCATTCTGTAAGCCTAAAATCTACCAATGATGACGTAAAAAAGAAAAAATGGATGAACGCTATAATGATAATCTTGCGGGGTAGCAATTGCAATGTAGCACTATCTTGACTGTGGACAATGACACTAGTGATTCTTGGATAACCTCTGGGCCATCCTCTTGCATAACCTCTGGACAAATATTCTCTCAGCAGAGTGTGAATGTTTGGATTCTCTACCAGACCTTGGTAAAGAAATAAGTGTTTCAAACTGGTGAGGATCTTGGGACCTGAAGCTGCTTTGAGATGGCCCCCAGTAAAATACCTAATTTGTGTTAATATTTTATGCGCTTTTCCCACATAGCTGAGCACATCGCTTGGACTTTCCCAATTGCTTGGACGCGTCTGTGTCGTGGGTCTGAGGACAAAATAAAAGGGATGTGTGATTATCTGGGTAGCAAACACAGCTCAAATATTTCACAGGAAAGATCTCTTCAATCATCACCATCACCATCAGCAAATCCTCCAAATGACATTTCCACTTCCTCCCCTCCCACTAATACATTTTTCAAATGTTAAACAAGCCGGTTACATTTGTGTTAACCTTGATTGCGGAGCAATTCAGTACCACTGGCCCTATTTGTGTTGCCTTTACAGTGCATCTATTAATCACACAACAAACCCCTTAGAGAAGGTGGATGGGGTTCATAGGGTCCACTCCCCATGGTGTGCCTGTGGTTGGTGGACTTGTCGGTGAAGGTGCTGTTGCAGAGGCTGCACATGTACGGCTTATCCCCTGTGTGAATAAATGTAATTACCTCTTTATAAATCCTCTACTGTGCTGGTTGAACCTCCAAATGCTTTAACTGAGCACATCCACATAAGCACTCCCAACACTAACAGTTTGACATCATGTTCTGTGTGATGGCTAGTAGCTCTAGCCATCTATATATAGATGGATATATATATATATATATATATATATATATATATATATATATATATATATATATATATATATATATAATATCCGTGCTCCTCAGGTTTCCCTGCTGTGTTGTCTGCTGGATTTCCTGCCTGATTCGTCCTTCCTTTGTTGCTGATGCAGGGCAGTGATGACATCACCAGGGCCATGCCTAGCGAGGGAAGTGGCGTCTCAGGGGGCGACTAATGGGACAGTTGTTTGACAGGGGACACACCTGTCATGTCCCCCCAGCCATGACTGGTGGCGGTGCCGCTTCCGCCGACCCTCCCAGGGTCCCTTGCGGCACGGAGCATGGCGACCACGGCCGTGATCGCCACAACATTAAAAAAAAGAAAACCAAGAGGAGATCCTGTTTAACTATGGTATCACCCTGTTATGTTCATACTGTACATCCCATTCATCATACCATCCTTTTTCTCCCTGTGATCTCTTTTTAATGGTGTGTGGTGACTACCTCTTTCGTACTCCTGACCATGTTTCTCCTCCCCCTTTTAATAGGCCTATAGTCTATAGTAGAAGTATAGACTGCCTGTTTCAATGTGGTCTAAGTATTCTTGCCCGATGGTTTGACCTTGGAGCTGTACAGATCCTTAGGCTTAGGGTCTACTGGAAGGAGAGCAAAAAGCCAAATTGCGTTTTGACTACAACATTTATTTTGAAATTGTAATCCGGAAGTAGAATTGCGTGTTCGCGTACTGTGCAGTCCGTGTTTCTCTATTTCTGGATTACTCCTGCATGGTGAGAAACAACTATTTGATTGGGATGTAGCGTATTATTTCAGAATGATTGTGACAGATTGTGGCTCAGTGAAGTTTATAGGAAGAGAAGCTCGCTAAGAATAATAACGAATACGTTGGAAGTGGTAGCGTCATTGTACCACCACCTCTAATGGGAACAACCATCTAGTTTACTGTTATAGTCTATCTACAACACATGCAAAAGGAATTGCATTGGTTATTCTTCAGTGGTTTGCAGTCTCAAAGGATGTAAATTGTTCTTCACCGTCCCCCGAATACCAAACTATTAATCAATTGTAGCAAATGTCCGTTTTAATCTGTATTTGATACGGTCTATGTGCGTTACACCCAAATACATTTTCTCTCTAAATGACTCTGGTTACTCCCACACCGGAGCTTGGCTGCGCATGCACGCTTTGACCAGCTTTTTACTGTTGTAGAACTATACACTTCTAAACAGTGGGATTCATTGGGGACACGTTTCCATTTTAATTGCGTTTTAGTTTGGCTATTGGATTGTGTATAACTATTGACCCAACGATGGCTCTTCAGGGCTTATACATCAGAATGCCTCATGGGATTCATTGATTCGAGTACACGTTGGCACCCCTGTGTGTGTTAATCAACATTACCCATACCCAGTGGTACAGTGAACATTTTTAAAGACGCCATCACAAACAATGCCACGCGCGCGCACAAGCACGCACAAGTAGCCTTAAAATAATCGCTAGATACAGAAACTACTTGTGCTTACTTTAGCTACTGTATTACAAAAACTAACATTATCAACAACATTCATAATGTGTGGGCCATTGCTTCATTTAACCACACACAAATCATGCCAATTCATAACTATAGCAGAAACACAGGATCCGCTAACTAATTCACACCAAACGCATACAGTCAAGTATAGCTATAGGCCGGAGTTGCTCCAAGTTGGAGGGGGCGTCATATCATTGCCATTGCTAATTATTCAACATCACCAACAACATTGGTTTACTGTAACGTTACCAGAGTCATTTTGATTACATACAATTCCAAATTTGAAGTTTAGTTTGTAATCCCCAAAACATACCAAGCACAGCAGGCGGCGCTACCTTGATAAAAATCACCAGTGTTACTCACTTTTGATGTCTTGACTTTGACCACAGGACTTTCTGCTCTCAAAACACAGTCAAAGGAATCGACACAATGGGTCACGGGGATCCTTCGAGATTCGGTTGCAGGTCTCGTTCAACTGTCTTCAGCTGAGCAATGGCATCTCAGCCAAGTTGTCACATATCCTGTCGGATCCCACTGGTTTGGAGGTGGCCCATGTAGCTTGATGAACATCAAGGCGGCTACCCGCTCAATTAGTAACTTTGTGAGGGTCGGGGTAGTTATTAGATTAATCAGGCTGAATCCCCTTCGTTTGCAGAGTTCACCTATTTCCACCTCTCCAAAACCGGGCGGCATATTCTGTGCTGATGGCCAGTTGTCAATATGTTGCCATTTTACCACACTTTAGGGTTATCGAGGAGCGAGGAAGAGCTGCTATTAGTTTTCGTACATTCCTTATCTTGCATGCTCAACATTTTTGCCATTTGGACCCATAATGTTCGTCAGGGTTTTTCTCAGAATTTCTCCGAATCAACCAAAACTCCAAATTACACATGCTCTATGGCAGGGGTATTCAACAAAATTTAAAAAAGGTCCAGTTAGAGAAAATGTTTTGAAGCAAAGGTCCAGAAGATCATAATGTCTAACAATTTAGTGGTATATATATTTAAGTAGCCTAGTAGTTCTGAATGTAATCAATAACTGACCGTCTAATCAAATTAATTCAGTACAATTCAAAAACTTGTTGACAATATTTATTATCACGAAACATAGAACTGAACATTAGGGTTGTCCTCGACTAAAGAAATTCTTAGTCGACTAACACTTATATGAGTTTGTCGACTAATCGATTAGTTGATTTAATCGACAGAGCTGTGCAAGACTAGAAAAGCGCAATATAAATGTAGTTAATTAACCATCTGTAAAACTGAGTTTCTCCGAAATTAATCCTGCAAAAGCACCACTTTAAATCTCGTGTTCACCAGAAATGTTCTCATACGTTACTTGGAAATGAGTAATTAAGCATGAATAAGCATAAAAAATGACTTATCGACTAAAGAAATCTTAGTCGACTAAGACCAAAACGACCGATTAGTCGACTAATCGACTAAGAGGGGCAGCCCTACTGAACATATATGTATGACTGTAGATATGTACAATGTGCTCTCATTAATTAACTAAATAAAACTAGGGCTGCATGTCAAAATAAGAGAAAATAAATAAAATGTGAAAATTGTGCATTTTCAAAAAAAGTGCTTAACTTCAGAAAAATAATATAAAGGGAGGAAAAGTTTGAATTTCCCCTTTTCTGTTTCACATCTTGACTCAACAGTCTCAACCAATTTTACAAATAATAAATCTCAACAGATCTTAACAATTGAACAGTTTTAGAGTATCACTTTCTTCCCCTCATATCCCACTCCACCATGTTTTTGCTCAGTGAGAGAATTGAGCTTTAGCCTGTCTTGCCAGAATTTTAAACCTGGGCTTGAATGGAGTCAGGGCCATTCTCATACACATGTGAAGGTGCTCATTGGTGAGCCTGGAACGATATTTAGTTTTAATTATGTTCATTGTGGAGAAAGCTGCCTCGCAGTTGTATGTGGAGCCAAACATGGTCAAGATGTATAGGGCTACTTTCCTCAGACCCGGGAAAGCAGTCTCAGGGACCATTTGGAACCAGAAAGTGGAAGGATCAGTTCTTACAAACTGCTCTTTCAGGGCCACATCTGGTTGGAGATCAACCAATTGCATCTGGAGAGACCCAGCATTTACCCATTTAAAGTGCTGTGTGACTTCCTTTGAGAACCCCCTGACATCTGTGATCAGAAATGGGTTCTGAATGAACATGGTGAGGTGCTCTCCAAAGCTGAAGCTGTCAAAACGGTTGCTGAAGTTTACAATCAGCTTATCAATAAAATCAACAAAAGAAGACAAATCTCTCTGTCCCTGAACCTGTTCCTGCACTGCTGGGAAGTGTACACAGTCTCCCTGCAGGTCTTCCTTGAACACTTCAAGTTTCCTCTGAAAGGAGCGAACAGCTGTCATCAGTTCACAAATTGAATTGTCCTTGCCCTGTAGCCTCAAATTCAGTTCATTCAGATGTGACGTGATGTCAACCAAAAAGGCCACATTATCCATCCATTTCTCATTTTCTAAAAAGAGAGAAAACTGTGTTGCCTTCTAACTGCTTAGCTCTGCCAAAAAAGATGCTAATTCCCTCCTGATGGACCAAAAGCGCTCTAGCACCCTGCCTTTGCTGAGCCATCTCACATTGTTGTGCAGCAAAAGATCATCAGCATTGGCATCAACTTCTCTGAGGAATTCCCTAAGCATGCGATGCTGGTAGGAAGAGGATGCCCTGAGAAAATTTATGATTTTCATCATTGTATTCATCACCTCAGCATGCTCATCTGACAGGGAGGCACAGAGGACAGATTGATGAATGATGCAATGTTAAGATAAAAGCTCAGGATTGTCCCCTTTCAGTCTTGCTACAGCTCCTTTTTCTTTCCCTATCATAGAAGGGGCTCCATCTGTGGTTATTGAAACCACTTGTTTTGGCTCTATTCCTCTTTTTGTTAACATCTCCTTAATGGCCAGGTAGATATCCTCTCCTCTTGTACTGGTCTGAAGGGGAGTGACACCTAACATGTCTTCACAGAATGTTTTCTGGGCTGTGTTGAAAAACCTGGCAAACACTAACAGCTGAGCATTGTCACATATGTCAGTGGACTCATCCACAGCTAAGCCTACACGTGGTGCCTTATGCATGGCTTCATCTAGCTGGGTTAGCACATCCTGAGTTAATATTTCACTTTTCTTTGTGGCAGATGATGCTGACATGGGAATTTGCTTTATTTTATCACAAAGCTCATTTTTTTGTTTTCCCTCAAGTAGTGTTTCAGCTACTGCACTCATGCATTCTTTGACAACCCCTCCATCTGTAAATGGCTTTTTGTGTTTACCCAAAATCCAAGAAACTCTGAGGGAACACTCAAGAGCACGTTGTTGGGCAGTGAATGTGTTGCTCAGGATCCTGGTGGACTGGTCATATTGGGCTCTGAGACTACTTACTTTCTGTGATCTCAATTCAGATTTGAGTGGGTACGTTTGTTCAAAACCTTTATGTTTTGTCTCATAATGGCGTTTCACATTGCCACTTTTAATAAGTGCCACGGTTTCTGCACATATGAGACACACTGGTTTAGTGCTCCCATTGGGAAGTATGAACAGAAATGAGTCTGTCCATTCTGGATTAAATGCTCTGTTTTCATTGTCCACTTTTCTTTTTTTGGAGAGTGCCATTTGTTCCTTATTTTCTCTAACTGTTACCCTTTTTCTGCCTCACTCGTCTGTTTCGCTCCCTTTCTCCGTCTCACTCATATTTTCGTCAACTTTCTCCGTCTCACTCGTATTTTCCTCAGCTTTCTCCGGCACACTCGTCTGTATCTCTCCCTTTCTCCGTCTCATTCGTCTGTTTCTCACTCGTCTGTTTCGTTCCCTTTCTCCGTCTCATTCGTCTGTTTTCGCTCCCTTTGTTTTCTACATATATCGCTATCTTTTTAATCCGACTTTCTTTTCCTTGGTAACTTGCCTCTAAAACTCTCATCTGTCTGCACTGTAGAGTCCCAATGTTTACCGCCAGGAATGCAAAGACTTCATTGGCTGAGTGGTATCACGTGGGATTGCTTAACTCACATGCAATTGGTCGGTGAGTTTCCTCATTCACAAAACGAGTACCGTAAAGACTACAAAAGCTGTGCATATTAAAATAGAAGCGCCCCGTCAGGTTTTAATTCATAATCATTTGTTTTGGTCCGGGTCCGTATGGGACGGCTTCTGGGTCCGGATCCGGACCGCGGTCCGCCTGTTAGTGACCTATGCTCTATGGACATGCCTTACTTAAAAAAATCTAAATGGCAGACTTATGTGAAAATCAACATTTTGCAATATTCAATCAATCACTATTAAAATTGAGAAGTAGTCAGGAACTGGAAACTACTTGGGTCACATAGAGGCCACCCTCCTTAACACGTGTGTAAAAATTGTGTGTCGATAGCTCAAAAAATATTAAATATAAAATAATTATGCTCCATTTCCATCGCAACTCTGTGTGTGTCTCTGTATGTCTGAGTGTGTGTGTGTGTGTGTGTTTGTTATGGAAGAAAAAAAAAACAGTGCTGAAGAACTAAGATGGAGGCATACTTGGAGTAATGACTACACCTGTGATTCGCTTGAAAAGGGCGGCCGCTGGGATAGGCCGTGCGTGGGCTGTGATTACCTTGTGTGACTGCTTGCAGTCCTAGTTCTAATTGTGATCTGTTCATAGATGGCAGGGTGCCACACAGGTCCAAAGAGGGTACTGGTGACGGGAGGTTCTGGCTTGGTGGGAAGGGCCATACAGCATGTGATCAATGAAGAGGGGGGAGGAAAAGAGGGGGAAGAGTGGATTTTTCTCTCCTCCAAAGATGCCGACCTAATGTAAGTTCACATTTGCTTCTACCTGGCTAGCTACTTTTACCAAATGTTAGCTAGTTGTACTACCATGCTCACACACAAACAGTAAAAATACACTGTCCCTTTACCATGGTCCTTTTTCAGGAACAAGGAGGAGACACAAGCCGTATTCCAAAAGCATAAGCCCACCCATGTCATTCATTTGGCCGCAATGGTGGGCGGTCTCTTTAAGAACATGAGGGTGAATTTGGACTTCTGGGTAAGAGGCAACCATAGCACAGACAAAACCCACAGGAATCACAATGATTAGGGCTAAGTATTTTACATTTTGCATTTGCATTGTTGATGTGTTTGTGTGTGTGTCTTCCACAGAGGAACAACATCTACATCAATGACAATGTGCTGCAGGCAGCACACGAAGTGGATGCAGTAAAAGTGGTTTCCTGCCTTTCTACCTGCATATTTCCAGACAAGACCACCTATCCTATCGACGAGACAATGGTGAGAAGTACATGATGTTTATGCTATTCCCGATGAGGAATGTGTCTCGCCCAGAATCTACGACATTACGATTTGAGTGTTTTTGTAGCACAACACTATTAATACAATATTTGCAACCTTAGTTAAAGTGACAATGTGGACGATTTACTAATATATATGAGGTGTGGCAATCTCAGCAAGTGGGAGGTTCCATGTTAACACAAAGAACGGTGCAAGGTTGTTGTTTTTTAAACTGCAGAGTAAATGCTAGCAACCGATAGAGGCACCAATCTTATACCAGGGATGCAAACCATTCGCTTTTCGGAAAATGTGGCTTTTATGACTTTGATTTGGGTGACTTATGTGAATTGTCTAGGGAGGTGACATCGATGTTAGCCAAATAGAATGCTAGAAAGCATATAAACAATACAATGTTTAGTATTTTATAGCAACTTTGCATGGGAGGATTTATATGCAGTTAGCCCCTTCCTACTTTCCCCCGCAAAAGTGCAGTGTACATTTCCCTCGGATACAAGGATCAGCCGAGGATCGGCTGAGTAATGTTGTTCAACTGGTTTTTCATTTTAGTTGGCCTTGTAAGTGGGGCAGGAAATTAAACTCGCCGGCGAGCTGTTTACATCTCAAAGTGTCTAATTTCAGGACCAATAAGAGCGAGTTAAAAGTTGTATATCTGCAGAGTCTATTTATGTAGACATATAACGTAACTGATGATATATCAGTAAATTTTAAAACATTCTGATGGGCATCCGGGACCTCTCGGTATACAGAGCATACAGATACACACAGTATCAGGTAGCGCATCTCGGGCTCAGAGCCAGTCAGATGGGTGAGGCAGAGCTATACTCGTTTCTACAAGCCCAACAAAAATATCATGCAAGGACTGCTATGCACGCATTGCTCTCTCTTTGTTCTGTCCTACTCTTCCGTTAACCGCAGCTAATCGCTCATAACTCGTTGACATTATCGCTGGGCAGAACACAAAAAACATTATCCTCTGGGATCTCACCTTTTAAACAGTGGTACTCACTAGTTTCCATTTTAGTTGTAATATAAACTCATTAAATGCAATAAATTGATAAAAAGACAGCTACTCGCAGATTTACTTGTAACAAATAGAAAACAGTCGTTCATAAACTACTAGCCTTATGAATAACTATAAATAGAGTTAGGAACAGGGCAATTAGAAGACACTGAACACGAGCCCATTGTCTCATAATCTGCCTATCGTTATATTTCCAGTACACCGCTGCTATTTTAGTTTTTTCAACTTTGGGGAGCTCTCTTTTTTCACCCTATGTGTTCGCATTTCTGTTACACAGTCACTTTAAGTCAATATGAGTGAATAAGTTTGAATGCAGATAAAAACACCTCTACAACATATATGTGCTGCTACAATACTACTGTATCACAAAAAGAGTAATACGTGTGTTGATAAAAACAAAATATATTTATATTTTTGTATATTTCTCAACACCTCTTTTCTCTAACATACTTTGTCATGATTTTGTAAACAAAACGGACTAATTCAGATTTTTTTTTAATTCCACAGATTCATAATGGTCCACCACACAAGTCTAACTTTGGCTACTCCTACGCAAAAAGAATGATAGATGTGCATAATAGGTAAGCAAGTCGTTGATTATTTGGTACATATCGTTAAATGGAATGTGTACCTATGCATGCAAAGTGTCATTTTATTTATTTCAAGGGTTATTTTTACAGGGCTTACTTTGAGCAGAATGGGCGCAGCTATACATCTGTGATTCCTACCAACGTATTTGGTCCTCATGACAACTTTAACATTGAGGATGGACATGTGCTACCTGGCCTAATACACAAAGCCTACATCGCTCAAAGTAAGACTTATTGAAGCTAAGCAAGATTTTAGTGCACAGACGGATGTATTTATTTAATTAATTGTATTTTTCCCTCCTGTGTGTGTGCGTGTGTGTATGTGTTTGGCTCCTTGGCCTGCCAGAGGAGGGTAAGCCCTTGGTAGTATGGGGTTCTGGCACTCCTAGAAGGCAATTCATCTACTCTTTGGATCTGGCCCGTCTGGTCCTGTGGGTGCTGAGGGACTATAATGAGGTTGAGCCCATCATACTCTCCGGTGAGTTCTATGATCAGTAGCAAACACATCTGCTTTTTTTGCTTGTGAGCGAGCCAAACAACGTAGTTCCCTTCTCATTGGTCACAGTTGGAGAGGAAGAAGAGGTGTCCATCAAAGAAGCAGCCAAGGCAGTGGTGCGAGCACTAGACTTCAAAGGAGAAGTAGTTGTATCCTATTCATCCAGTTGAAAGTAGTGACGTTTGTTGAAACAAAGAGGAATGAGAACCACATTGACTTTCCCTGAAGAAAAAGGGGTGATTGGCATCACCATTTTTAAGATGTTTCTCACAATGCTGACAAATTGTTTGCCATCTTTAACCGTTGCCCACCAGTATGACACAGATAAATCAGATGGTCAGTTCAAGAAGACTGCCAGCAATGCAAAGTTGATGCGCTACCTCCCAAACTTTGCGTTTACCCCCTTCGAAAAAGGTACTGGTTGTTTTTGTGCTTGTGGGTTGAAAGTCAACATGTAGCATGGCAGGAAGTGAGTTTTTCCAACAGATTTCACTAATTTTCTTGTTTATTTTACAGCTATGAAGGACACCTGTGATTGGTTTGTGGCCAACTATGACAATGCACGCAAGTGAAACACCGAGATGGCAGGGTTTCAGGTGATCAGAGGACTACATTAGAAGACAAGTGGTGGGCTGTAGGTTATTCAGTTTTGCTATGGGAACTTTTAGGTTCACCTTTTTTAATTGTGGTTTGTTTTGAATGGGTGTAAATGTCTTCCTCATAACACTGAACAAAATTAACTAGACTACTTCTTTAAATAGGCTAAAGGGCATTCTAGATTTAGTCACAGTCCAGCTCATTGCATAATAGATGTAAAATATTCTGGCAATCAAAGCTTATATATATTTGGAATCAGAATTTTATGTGGCAGCTTTTTTATCTGAATGCCTTACATTCTTGGAATTTTTTAATGTTTATTTTAGAAGGCTTTTGCAAATGTATTAAAGTTGTCTTAAATGCATTTGAAACAGTGTTAATATTTATGTGCTTGAAGATGACTGAGAGACAAGAAAGACTTACCGGAAGACTAATACAAAAGTTAAAATAATTTATTCAAATAAATAAACTTGTGAAATATAAAGACGATGCTATCTCTGCATCTCTCCAGTTAACAATTAAAAAAATTAACACATTCTTTAAATAAGACTTCTTATGTCGACCTCTTTTCAGGGGTCGGCATAAGAAGTGTATGATACTCCTTCATGGACGTAGCAGTGTTCATGGCCCAGGGTGGCCCTCCTCTTACAAGCCTTGCCCGTCTTAGTGATGCCATTGCACAACTGGCGCCGTGATAAAGTACTACCATTGGACAGAACAAAGGGAAGTGGAAGGCAGAAAACAGGACCAAATGAAAGTGTGATTATGACCATTACATTTTGAACAGATGGAGATCCAATGTTTGAAGAAAATAACACAAACCTGTTGCTTGCTAGTGAGCTGTTGAGACTAGAATTACGTGAATAACTCACACCATCAAAAACATGGCTTAGGTTTCTCTGAGGAATATCCTTGATTACATCCTGTGAAATAAAACTAAAGTAGATTAATAAACATTGATGACATGATCATTTCCAATCTGCAGTATTTTTTTCATTAGAGATTTCAAAATCTCCATTTCATTCAGAATTAGATAACGGCTGAGCTGCGACATGTAAAAGAAGTAAAATCGATTAATTTAATATCATGTAATTCCTTGCAGCGTCACCCAAATTTGGGGTAACAAATTGAAAAAGGCAAATCTGGGAAAGGTCACGTCTAATAAAACGTGCACAAAATCGAGATCCTGCAATTCTCACCATTGATAGACCGGATGCCCTCATTACCTTCGGGGTGGATTGAGTCCGTATACCTTTAACTGACACAAATCTGTCCTCTAGGTACAAGGGGTTCTGGTTGGGAGACACATCAGCTGACAGACAAGGATCATCTGTGAATGCAGATTTACACAATATCAATAGAGTCAGTTATCCCCCCCCCCCCCCCCCCCCCGAATGGTTAACATTAAATTATTTTATATAAAAAAGGATTAACACCAGGAATGAAAGAATCCAATGGGTCTTGTTCCATCAAGCGATCACATTCACTCCTTGAGTAGGGAAATGCAGCAGGCATTATTAAGATAAGATGCGCAATTTTCTCTCCCTACAGGGGTGGATTACCTACAGCTACAAATGTTTATTTCTATAATAAAATGGCAAATCTCTGCTAATTTTTATACATTACATTGACACTGGTGTGGTTCCTTGAGTTGCTTCTTTAAATTCTGTGGTGGAACTCAACCCAGACGCCGGCTCACCTCTGTGGTGTAGAGTGGTAGTCAAATGACACACACTGGTTCACCGGCTCCACGATTTCGCATGGCGGAAGTGACAACAGGCGAGACATCTTATCTCTCATCCGGGAGCAGGTCCGAAACAATTGATTGACTAACAAATGACCTGTGCATGCACCCAAACACATAGACAAAGAGACAATGAGCTCATTAGCAGCACCATTCCATCGCCACGTGAGCAGGCTCACAGCCTACCCAGTGTTAGCGTGAGAATCAGCAGGCTGAGGCATGTGAAATCCAGCGCCGGCTGCTGGTTGACCTCTGCTACTGCGTTTAGGGGCACCGTGAGCAGCAGCATCGCCCGGGAGAAAAGCGGACTACGCAGGAAGGTCAACAGGACGGCACCCATTAGTAAATAGCCAGCATGCAGCACACACGTGCACATGGCGGCCAGGCTTAGACCTGTACATGTGGAAACCACAAGAAAGAAAACTAAAGTTGTATCATTGTTGAACAATGGACCCTTTTCACAGCTCGTCAACAGTTGGGTAAACTAACTTCCTGTCCCAGCAGTTTTCAACTAGTTGTGTCTACACTGGAACAGACCCATGATTAATGTTATGCGCTACACGTGTTTTTCCTACTGTGAAAAGTGTCTAATCAGTACAATAGACCAAAGGTATAAGTGTGCACACAAGCGTGCGTGGAACCAGTCCTTGTTGTACCTGCCCAGCCTAGGTATCCCTGGATCATGTGGAGACGGCCTTCTATGCGGCTCTGCATGCTGTCCAGATAATGCAGCATGAACCCCAGCGTGCTGTTCATCCGCTCGAGCTTGCGCATCAGGTCCGCGTAGTACTGCGCTGTCGTGTCCTGGTATTGAACGAACTCCACCATACTACTGTCTGAAGTACAGAGAAGAAAAACAAAATCACAACATACAAAAAACTAAACAGAAGTAAACATCCGGTTTATATATACTTTTTTAGTCAGGGTTATGTTGTTCACCGATTTTATGATAGATATCCTGTGCTTTGTCTCGAACATCTGCAAGGTCTTGAATAATGGCCTTGTGGTTTTCCTGCACCTCAGACCCTTGGCCCTTCAACTGCTCGCTCACATTCTCTAAGGAAAGACAGACAGCTATGGGCTGAGCTTTTGCAACTCACGTGAACAGTCCATTCATCAAATCATAAATTATGAACAAATGCAGCATGTCATTCATTCAGATCGCTTCATTAAACATGTAAACAACATATAATGGCCGTTGGCAGTATAACGCATGTACGTTCTGACAACGTTTTGTATATTTCTTGTCTGTGTAAGTGTCTGTCTGTTGGTGTGTGTTGTGGTTGGTCAAAGTATTGCTTTGATGCATTTGCTTGTGTTGCTCTGACACATTTACAATATATTGCACTTCTAGTGTTCTTACCCATTCTGTGTGTAATGCCCTGAATGAGCTGAGCTACCAGCTGTTGTCCAGAGGCAATAAGGGCCTTCTCCTTGCCAAGTTGCTCCAGGTTGACATCAAGGGAGTGCTCCAGTTGCCCCTGACCCTCCCACAGTACTCCCTGCTGGGCCTGCAAAGCTTTGTGGCCCTGCATGAGTTGATCCAATGAAGCCACAGTCAACTCCTTCAGCTCCACTTGGCCATCCTAGAACCAAGAAGGGATTGGCACAGTTTAGACCATTAACCTATCTTAATGATCAAGTATCAAGGATATCTTTAATATCCCCGAGAGGCAATTTGTTGTAGAGCCAGCAATAACCACGTAACCATCAGACAAACACAAAAATATCACAAGGAGTTATTTAAAAAGGCCAACTTCAGCAGGGATAAATTCATGTTTAAGTCTATTGGTTCTACACCTTGGCAGATTGTATCTGCATCCAGATGGAAGCAACATGAAGTCCTTGAACAGGGGGTGGCTAGGATCAGCCAGGATTGATTGGGCCTTCTTCAAAGTCCTAACCTTGTACAGATTAGGAAGGTCCTTCAAGGTCATGCTTGCAATTTTGCTGCACACTTTGACAATAACCTGCAATCCGTTTATATTTAAGGGCAAATTACTTACTACGGAGAAAAGACGAACAGGAAACATTTTCATGAAGGTATTGTCGACATTAAAACTTTGAAGCTTACGATAAAAGTACATGCACTGATGGGCCTTTCTAACCACAGCATCCACATGAAACTCGAAGGTCAGCTTGTCATCAATTCTCTAAAGTTGTAAAAGGTGAGAACACAGTTACCTTTAGGTCTTTCATGGCATCTAGTTGGCTGCTGGCTGTGGAGATGAGAGCATTCACGGTCATCTCCGCCTTTCGCCGAAAGTACAGTTGGCGAGTGGCGTAGCACACGGAGCGCACTCGGTTGCTGACTATGTGGTACGCATTCCATGTGTCCGAGTCCATTTCTGCGGTACACTCTTTAATTGACTGCAAATCAGAATGAAATATTGAACTACTGGTAATAAAGTATTTTTCTTATTAAGACAATTTTGTAAACAAAATAAAAAGTTGTAAACACATAACTCCCATTAATGTCTCACATAACAATTGTTTAGTAAAACCACAATGTAAATGATTGATTTATGGCTTTCTGCATCTTTCCTGTCGTTTGGGTTTCTGAATAATAGGCTTACCATTTCCTCTGTGCAGGGGTAGGTCGGGCGGCCCTCCACCTGGGCTTGGCAGTTGAACAGCATCACTCCCAGCTTGGCAAGCTGCTCTTCTGATAGACTTTCACAGGTGGACTTCAACTGAGCAACAATCTTCAAAGGATAAGGATTCGTGTTTAATTGGAAAAGAAAATGGAGATGACAGATTCGAAGACCTGCAATGACAGCTTAACAGATACTCTGTCTGTGGCCATCTCAAACTTGTTCCAAGCGCTTTTACATTTTGTTTTACCTTGTAATGGCAGCTACCCAAGGGGCTGAGGTCCATCTGCTTTGCCTCCGCCAAGAATTTCTCATCAGCAGTAGTCATCTCAAAAGGAATGGAGTGTTTTGCAGGTGGTCCTGCAGCTGGGAGAGTTGGTGCAGGAGGAGTCTGTTGTGCTGGCTTTAACCATTCAAATAACCCATTGCTGACATGACATTTCAATGCCAACACACAGAATAGTAGTGACCACAGCCGTCGAAAGACAATCCCGGCCATTAAAACTGCAATGAAAAAAAATACAATAAATTGATCCCATAATTTAGGGCCGCTGTACCACATGCTTAACATTAGAGAAACACGAGACACCACTAAGCGAAAATGTTATCGAAACCTCAATCAATAGAAATCCACCTCGTTATAATAGAAAAAAGGTCAAATCGGGTGCAAATTACACACATGCATTCTCATTAACAGTGTCCAACGCAGTGCACTCTGCACATAATCAATTAAAAAGTTATAGTCTTCTTAAACGATCCAATCTTTATGATCTTGTGGCTGATAAACTGCGGTCTCTGAATTACCCTGCACACCAAAATCTTTGGTGGATTTCGGACTAGGCAGGCGTTCCTCCTCCACCAAGACCGAGTTCATTCATGCGTACCAAGTGACCTAACCTTAAGTGTAATCACAGCTACTAAAAGTAAGTCAACAGCAGAAAACAGGAAAATAAAATTAAACTTTTGATATTGTGTTCAAAAGTACCTTCTTTTATTATCCAATTCTGAAGGCTGATCGTTCACACTTCACACGAGCATCACCGACCCGCAAAAGGCACAGCAGATACAAATAACAAATCACCCCGCCCATTTCAGCGACGTACAGAAATCAATGAAAACGGTGGTAGTGTAGGGTATGCTCGTTTTCGATTTAGGACTGAACGAATACTTGTGTGCACTCATTCCCCAACGCACGAAACGAAGAGGCCCGCCCGGCTGGTGTACCCTGTGTTACAATTCCAGCCCACCTTCAGTGTCCAACTCGTTCCCAGGCTACGAGATGCGCTGCTCTATCCGGTGTTACACCGTATTCTGTGACCCACCGTATTCTGTGACCCTAGGGGTCGCTGTTGCACATTTTCTGCAACATGCACGAGTTTGAAGGCATGAAGTCGTTCATGTGCGGAAACATGCACGAGCTTAAAACTAAACATCGTATCGCCATCGCTCACTCAGGATGGGTTAGTTCGTTTTGTATAGCCAGTCGAGTGGATGAAGCAAAGCGGTTGATTTGGCTCTGTGGTAGCACGATGATGACGGGTCTTTCTTTCTTGATAAAAACGTGAATATAGAAACGGTGTTGGTCAATTCTAAACAGCATTTTACACAGTAGCCTATAGTAGGAAATACTCAAAGGTAAATCAACGTAATTAAACACTGAGCAATCAGAGGGGCTCGTAATGAAAAAAGATCTCTCCCCTTGTAATTACATGTGCTTTATAAAAATATTTGATTTGATTAGCATTTTACAGACACATACTATGGATGGGGCGTTTACTACAGTCCACCACCGTTGCTTCTTTCCCCATAAGAAGCAACAATCAGTGTTTAATTACGTTGATTTACCTTTGAGTATTTCCTACTATAGGCTACTGTGTAAAATGCTGTTTAGAATTGACCAACACCGTTTCTATATTCACGTTTGTATCAAGAAAGAAAGACCCGTCATCATCGTGCCACCAGAGCCAAATCAACCGCTTTGCTTCATCCACTCGACGGGCTATACAAAACGAACTAACCCATCCTGAGTGAGCGATGGCGATACGATGTTTAGTTTTAAGCTCGTGCATGTTTCCGCACATGAACAACTTCATGCCTTCAAACTCGTGCATGTTGCAGAAAATGTGCAACAGCGATCCCTGGGGTCAGAGAATACGGTGGGTCACAGAATACGGTGTAACACCGGTTTGACTACCAGCAAGACAGTTGTGTCAAACCTGCATCTGACTTGTGAAGAACGTGGCATATTTGAATTGGACCAGGTGAACACATAATTTATTACAGACATTATATGTAATGTTTATAATAATTGAACGGTCTGATACTGCGGTTGTTAAACATGCAATCACTCGGTGTTACTTTATGGTTGTCCACACCAACAGCAGCACGTGTGTTGTATTTCTATAAACTGGATTATATTCTAGCTAACATTAGCTAGCTAGCGTGATTTATCAGAGGAGTAGCTGTCAAGTGTTTACAAAATAACATTGTATTAACGTTTGGTCGCCCATTGCGTTGATTGTGTTTGACTATGAAGCACCCGCACAGTGCTGCCTTTTGCTCTGTTGTATACATTTAAAATGGCAGAAGAGACCTACATCCGAAAAACCTTGCTTAACATGGATGACAGCAATATTAGGAAACAGAATTGGGATATAAGAGAGACAGAATTGCTTCTAGAAATTATCAAGGACCTTGACATGAAAAAAATGCCTGGACGGAAGGAAAGTGAGGAACGCCCAGCTCTTCGAGGTAGCCCACAGAAGGATGACCGCAGCCGGGGCTACCACAGGTCTTGACCAGCTGAAGATCCGCTGGAAAGTGCTTAAAAGTGCATATTATACAAATTTCGTCCAGCGCCCTCATTAAGATACAGAGTTGGTGGCGGTATGAAATTAACATGATTGCGATCATGGAATCAAGGCGTCCGCTAGCCGCAGCAGTTGTCCACAATATAAATGAAGAAGTGAGAGAAGATTGGCCACAGCCTGAACCTTGTTCAGAGAATACCAATCAGAATTTGGATATGATTGTAGGAGTTGCATACGGATTTGTTGTGGACAAATTCAAACCTTAAATCCAACCAATGTGTCATTAGACCTATAGATGAGTAATTGTAAAATATTATATTCCATGTTCTTGTTTTCTCTGCCTCTCTTGCGCATACCTATAGCAGGTAAAAACCGACCCCGATATGGATATGCCGTTAAGGATAGGATTTATTGGAGCGGGAAACATGGCATATGGAATAGCAAAGGGGATATTATCTGGTAAGTTAAACGGATGGGAAGAATCACTGTAAATACAAATACTTTACATGTGCATACTTTATGTACAATTTCAGAGTACTTTATGCATAGCTCTTGTATGTTGAAGCCTAGGTGTAGTCTAGGGAAATACATAATATTATATTTTATTCTCTTTCCAGGAGATGTTCTTCCTGTAAATGTTAAAGTGAGTGCCCCTTCGCCTAGGAACTTTGGACGATTTGAGGTAATTTTTTCATATTTCTTATTTGTCATTATAATTTTCCATTGTGAGATAAACCGTTTAGTCTAGCCCCATATGTCATGCAACAGTCATGCTAGCTGCTGGTAGGGATGCATACAGATACGGGTATGATGGGTCCGATACTGTGCTCCTATTGATACTACTGTACTCGTACAAATCCTTTGATACACAAATTCCTATACCAAACCATTGACAGTCTTTTTGTGGATTCAAATGTTTGTTTCACTCCAGATATAGACAAAGTAACATGCCATCTGAGCTGAAGACATCCATGCAGATCATGGCTATATTTTCAAAGAACCCCAATGTTTGCATTCTTCCTCACTTTTTTCAATAGGATTGATATGTGACAGAGTCTTGGGTCACTATGGTTTACTGTGATCTGGAGGAGTTTTGAGAGCATTGGGACACAAAGGTATATTGTATTCATTCATGTCTTTCACTTTGCTTATTAGGAGTTGGGGATCTCAGTCACACACTTCAACTCTGACGTGGTCTCTGGCTCAGATCTGGTCTTCGTAGCTGTCAAGCCCCACCTGGTTCCAGGAGTTCTCCGTGAGATTTCACAACTTGTAACTCAGAAACACATTATTGTTTCTGTTGCAGCGGGCGTAACATTGGCAACATTAGAGCTTGTGAGTCCTGTTGTCCACTAATGGTTTTCTACCAATCAAAAGTCTAGTGAAATAATGAGAAAATTACCTATTTTTCCCCCCTCTCTACTTCTAGCTCTTGCCAATAGATACAGTGATCTTCAGGCTGATGCCCAACCTACCATGTTTGCTCCAGGAAGGGGCTCTCCTGTTTTCAAGAGGCTCCTGTGCAAAGCCAGAGGATGCAGCTCTACTTAGCTCTTTGCTGCAGCACTGTGGCCTAGTGGAGGAAGGACCTGAGGCCTGGATCGATGTACACACTGGACTCAGTGGTAGTGGTGTGGCCTTTGTGAGTGGTGTAGGGGAATTAATATTGTTTGAAAATGAATTAAGTCCACTATAATATAGATATATCAAAAATGATAATGGTATTGTGAAATTAATCTCCCAGTGGCTAAAACAAAATGATAATCTCTCTTACATGTAATTGTCATTTATTTACTTTAAAATGGTAATGTACTCTGCAGGTGTATCTATTTGCTGAAGCACTGGCAGAAGGGGCTGTTAAAATGGGAATGCCAAGTTCCCTTGCCCACAGCATCGCAGCTCAGACTATTGTGGTCAGTAGTGCAGCTACCACTGTTCCATTCTAGACTCGCTGTTTCTTTGTTTTGATTAGTTTTGTTGTATTTAATGAATATAAGGCTGTCTCAACAACAAACTTTCTCTGTTGGTGTCCCCGTGTTGCTTTCCGTTGCAGGGTGCCGGCAGATTTTTACGTGACACGGGAAAGCATCCTGCTCAGCTGCGTTCAGACGTATGCACGCCGGGAGGGACGACGATATATGGACTTCATACGCTGGAGCAAGGAGGTCTGAGGGCAGCCACCATGAGCGCAGTGGAATCTGCTACCGAGAGAGCCAGGGAGCTTGGCCAGAAGACGGCAGCAGCTGGGAACAGGAACTGATGATGTTGTCATTCTTTACCCATCACAATGGATCAGTCACACTGACTCATCCAGTCTTAGAGTTCAGAACCTGCAAGCGGACCCTTTCAACCACCACACCAAGCTTCACCGAGGAACCAAATGGGACTCTGTTTTTGCCTTGGATCGGTTTTGTCTTGATAATTTATTATCATAATGGGTACACAAACAATCGTTTTGTTCACATGTAATTTAAACCTATTGCTAACATAATCTATTTAGGCCATCTGCAAAATGCTGTCCACAACGTTTTCTTATGAGTTTGAAAAGTGTATAATAGTTAGGTTGTTGAACTACACTATTTACAATCATTAATATTGAATACAATTTGATAAGATTTATTTAACAGATTGGTAGTGGGCCACATTACTTTATTGCAATGTGTGTTGAATGTATTTAAATCAGCATGTTTTATGAAAAATATAAAGTAGTGCTTTGGTTAAATTATATTTGACCACAAAGATTATGGGCAGCGCATTTGAAAGTGAAATGGGTTCTGTGTTTCATACTTATAATAGCTTTCAACCTAAAGTGCTTAACCTTTCCATATAATTATGGCAAAGCTACTTGTTTGATGCGATCTACTTTAAATGTATTACAATCAACTGAAGTCTGTCAACGCACAGTTAAATCGAGAATTTGACAACACATGTGATCTATGTGATCTATGTGATCTATTAATTGATAGTCCCCTCCCCCAACCTCCGAGTTCTCGCTCCTTGATCGTTTCCTAAGCTTCCTCCTTCCCGTATCGCAGACAACCGGCGGACAACGCGTGTCACATCGGCCCAGTTAATAAACACAAAACAACAGTAAGTGTCGTCGACGTTCAGTGACAGCAGTAGATTCGGTCTTTGTATTTGATAGTAATTCATTTCTGTGTCAAATGAAACCCTTAGTTTGTAGCTAAATGGCCATATTGGTATAAATGAAAGTGCTAATACTGTTAGCCTCAGCTAGCCATCGGCATGTCAGAATGATGCAACTAGCATGGTCAGTGATATCCGTTCATTGTTAATAACCTTTTGATTTTGATTTGATATGCTATACATATTAAGCGACATTCGCGAAATGTGTATTCGGTAACATGACCCACACCCAGATGAAATGTACCATTCTAAGGTGAGCAGAGCTCAACCTTTGATATCGGTAGTATTGAAGGTGGTCCACTCCCTTCTCGACCTGTATGTGTAACTTAACGTTACATGTTTTATTTGGACATGAATTCAGACCAAGTTAAATGTAGTCTAACATAAAAATATAATAATACATGATTGTTGACGGCATCCCTTGATGGCAATCATTCACATCCTTCAAGGGATGTCGGCCCTTGAAGAGATGTAAGGGCTTTTGATGGATATTAATGTAACTGACATTCGGCAGGAAAAAAAAAAGACTGGGTCTGCACCATTCATTTGTTAATATTGTTCCAAATGTGTCGGTTGATATCACACATTGAGTGCTTGATATTTGGCCTTCTGTTGCTAACTTCACAAAGTCACCATTGGATTACAATTCTGTTTTAAACAGCACAACAGTTTTATTAATCTTCTCTAATTTAACCGTAACCGTTTTTTCCTCTCTTAAATCATGCTTTCAGAGTTGGACAAGTGAGTTGTATATATTGAATCAATTTGTACTCTCTTTTATTTATTTGATAAAAAATGTACTCTGAATGCTTGTATTCCTCGTGTTGTCATTTATTGTATTTGCGAATAAGTGATTGTTTAATTTGTCTTTTTAATGGCTTGCGGATAAATGGATGAAAAGAACGTGTTTAGCATTTGGCTTTAGTATTTAGTTTGAATTGAACAGTTACACTTAAGGTGAGTTCCCCCCCCCCCCCCCCCCCCTTCATTATTTTTAAATGCACATGAAATTTCTTCCCTAAATGTGTTATTTATTTGTCCATTTATTTAAGCCGTGGTATCATTTGGCGTTGCATAAATGTAGAAAACACAATTGATTAAATGTTGAAGGAAGGCATTTCTTGTGCAATGAAACTGTACAGTATTTAAAGCATGGTTGGTTTACTAATTTGTACCTTGGAGTCATCAACTGTATTTTCTGCTTCATTTAAACTATTTTTCTTTGCATGTCTCTGCACACCAGTGTCAATAAGAGCAATACCCCAAACAATGTGCTTGTTAAAAATTTTAAGAAAATTAAAAAAAATACTTTATTTACTACTCATAAATTATTTTCTAGAGTGAAACAACAATGCATGAGCATGTTTTTGAGCTAAAAAAACATTTCTCCATTTTATAAATGTATTTGGTCCACTAAATTGTCAGACATCTACATGTTCTGCTTCCAACGTGTTTGTCTGATTGATTAATTGACTCTACAGTATGCCATACTTCTCGGGCTGCTTCATTTTCAAATGTGGTTACTGACAATGACTGTAGCATAGAGTCTAATGAATACATCTGTATGTCTCTCAACCATCATGGCTGCTGAGTAACTAATCCAAGAGCCTGTCCCTGTTATTCTCTTCTTTTCTGCCCGGCTCAAACCCAAAGCCATCAAGAAGAACCCCCCCCCCCCCCCCCCTAAGTGCCCTCCAATGGATCATTCTGAGTGTGCTCTATCTGCTAACCACGGTCAAATGGATGTGCCCTCTAAAATAGCAGTAGAGGGGAGGAAAAAATCTGAATCTGGTCAAGGAAATGGCGAAGCGGCGTCGTCTTCTCCAGAGAGCGGAAGCGCCAATGGCGAAGGGAAACGCCCTGCGAAAACCCGCCGTCGTCGCAAGCGTTCGTCAAATCCAGAGCACCACCTTGAGGGCAAGGCCGGAGGAACCGCTAAAGGCAGAGAGGAACCGGAGCAGGGGACCGGCCGTGCCGCTGACACTGCCTTGTTTGGCTTGCAGTCAGAAACGGCTTCTGTGTGGCTGGAGCGTAGCATCTACGAGCAGGCCGAAGGCCGTTATCAATGCTGGCTTGCACTCTCCGTCGGTAGTGGCACTGAGCCCTACGGATCCAACACACCCACCTCCCGGCCTGCCGGGTCCCCGCTCCCCCAGCCGAAGGCCAGGCGTTGCCCCAGGAAGCCCAAGCAACCGCCCGTTCCGGACTCATTGAGTCTGGCCTCCCTGGCCGCCGGCCCCGCAACGCCCCCCACCCCAGACGAAGGATATCAGTCTCAACAGCCAACCCCCGCCACCCCGAGCCCACGAGCGCCCGCACCCCCCATCAATGGTCTGCCCCGCCTGGCAGTGGAGCTGCTCAGAGAGGTCTGGCTGGAGAAACCCCTGTACGACCACGCCGAGGCGGCCTTCTATCAGCATCTCTACGGCAACAACAACAGCAGCAGCAGCAGCAGCAGCAGCAGCTCCCCCAAATGGACCAACTCGTACGGCGCCTCGCGCAGCACCGACCACCCTCAGAGCCTCCTCGAAGAGGAGGAAGAGGACGACGGGGGGCCGGCCGAGGGAGAGAGCCAGGTCGTGCCGCAGGGCAAAGCGGAGGTCTTTCACGCCCTGCATCCCATCCAGGAAGAGGATGAGCCGGCAGAGGTCGGCGAGGAGCAAGAGGCGTCCGCGGCAGGGATCCGCTACTTCATGCATCCGGACAGCGAGAGGGTGTGGCTAGACAAGTGGCGCTACGACGCAGCAGAGAGCCGCCTCCACTGTCAGTGTGTGGTTGCGACCGCGCCGGTGACGGGGGCTCAGAGGCCTGGCAGGAAGGCCTCCCCGGTGACCTCAAGCACCCCCCCGAGGGACAAGTATGACCCCCGAGCCCTGGAGCATCGTGCCAGCCCATGCATTTTATTTCCTCTTTAGTGATTTCAGTGTTGTCCTTTTTTATTTTTTATTATTTTCTATTTCCTGTTTTCATTTTTTGTAGTTTTTGCTGTGACTGTGATTTTATTTTGTTAGTTTTTCGTCCCCATTTGTGTTGTGGTTTTGAGTATATAATATGCATGTTGTTCACATTTGAGTTAAGCTGTCCTTACAATAATATATTGGGATGGCGTAAACTAAATTATATCAGAGATTTTGAGATAAAAAATATATATAAGAATCACATGGTAGTAGAGTAATGCCATTTTTTTAGATAAGCAAGTGTGGCACCATATTATATTATTATAAGTGTTTTTTTATTTAAGTAGTGCGAGAAATTATTTTTGCGCTAAACTAACAATATATTGCTTTCTGTCCTAATATAGCACCACCATGAGCTCAGTGGACTTTTTCGCCCAGGACAAAATCTGGTTTGAGAAACCTCGCTATGATGAGGCAGAGAGGTGCTTCTACGAGAAGCAGAGTGGGCCTTCAGAAGAAACACAGGTACCCACCTGTCCATCTAGTCCTACCCAGCGTCCTACCCTTCCTGCTTGGTGTATTGTGCTTCGTAGATGTGTACATTCAGGGACACTACTTGTAAAGGCCATTGTCTGGGCTAGTGTCGTAATAGGCAGTCCTTTCATATTTGAGGTCTCATCTCTTCAGATATATTCAAAGGAGGCAAAAAAAATGTTGAAGCATTTTTCGTAATATTTTTTGTAATTCTCTTTAGCAATCAATAAATCAAATGCTTGTACAAATTTTTTTATCCGGAATCTGTTGCTGTCACAGGCTTGTAAAAGCCTGTCCAATCATTTCAGTAGGACCGAATGAAACTATTAGATGGCCTACCAGTCTGTACCTACCTGTGTGCACTCTGCCTGTGCACTCATCCAGATTCTTTCACAAGGCAAGGAAGCTCTATTGCTAAAGCTAGAGAGCTAGTCACGTGTTCTGGGGGAAGGGCTATGGAGGGAGGCCTGAAAGGGGTGCAAATTTCTTTTTTTCAGTTGGATATTTTAGAAATCTAGCTTACTCAGGCTGGTTTCTCCAAATTGCCTACCCTAGCTTTTATAACTGAAGAACAATGTCAAATATTGTGCGGTTGCAGGATGCAGGAGCTAACAGCATTCTGCAGGACATCGCAAGAGCAAGGGAGAACATCCAGAAGTCTCTAGCAGGAGTGAGTAGACTTTATTACAATACATTTAATAATTCACAAGTCACAAGGGTTTTGTTTTACACACACAACTCAAACCCGATCTGTTCTGATAGCGCTCGGCCTGCTGGGTGGATTACTTTATAGTCAAGCTATTGCTATCAACTGCAGTGAGAATCATACGATGGTTGTGACGATTGCGTGCTAGTGTTTTTGACCAACTCCCCAGTCCTCCGGATCGCCATACGTATGGTTTCTTTGACTTTGTATTATTCTAGCATTTCTGGTTTAACTCCCTGCTTGCCCATGTTTATTTTTGTTAATTTATTTACCCTATTTGGATGTGGTTCGTTCAGTTCATTCCCTCCTTTCCTCTCCCTCTCATTTCCCAACTCTCTTTCTGGGCCCTAAACTCTGGGGTCCCTGACCCCCTCGCCAGATGAAGACGACCCTTTGTATCAGAGGGTCTGGTCAGCCTGTCCCCAACCATCCATCCCAGCTCGTAAGTGCCCCCCCCCCCCCCCCCCCCCCCTCCCCGTGTGCCGCTGGAGTTGCCTCTTGCAGTTGCAACATGTTTGTTAGCCTCTGTGAGCAAAATTACCGAGCCCCTTGGTCTGTTGCATGGACATCATTTGACCTCAAGCCATCAAGTTTACCTCAATCCATCAAGTTTGCCTCAATCCATCTAGTTGGCCATTTGTGGATTTTTGGAGGTCAATGGTGTGGGGTCCCACCCCACCCCTCTGCCCCTCTCAAACAACACGCATCTCTCCAACCAACACAAATTGAATCCCCTCACTTTATCAGGGTCTGTCCATGGCTAAGCTGGGGTCCAGCAGTCCTCCTATGTTATAACAGAGCTTCTGGTGGGAGACTGCACAGAGCCTGGGCCGGAAACCTGAAACTGAAAGCAATTCATTCGCACAAGTGGATGAAGCTTTCAGAAAAGATTGAATGTGATGAAATTTAAAGTGTATTTCTGCAGTAGCCGGTCTACAAGGTGTTTGGAATATGAAACCTTAACACTTTTGGACATTTTACTAGTGCTTGTCGTGTTTGTGTAGCCAGTTACACGCTTACAGATCCCCGCCTCCAGCAACATGATTGGTCGAAACAAACACGAACTGAAGGGAAGTGAAACGCCTTGTTCACCCAGATTAGAGCTCATCTGCTGTCAGACTTATATTTATCTAAAGTCTGATTTGTGAGACTAATCTGGCTACTATCATTTGTTTTTATTAGCTGCTGGTGAACTGAGTGTTATTGAACTACTCGAAAGTGACCGCTTCTTAGGGTTGGTTTGAAGAGTGAGCTTCATTTCTGGTTTGTTCTCTTGATCTCACCGTCATTCATCATCATTGTATGACTGGTGCTGACCGTCAGGTTTCTTTTCTTCTTCTTCTTCTTCTTCTATGGTTACTCCTCAGACTACTGGCACTGGGGCCGGAGATCAAGGGGAACTCATATCTCGCATGAAGACTTTGGAACTTGAGAACCAGAGCCTGCACAAAGGTGAGGTTCCCCCGGGAGTTTGTTTTATTTCTTCAACTTGCATTCAGAGTTATTTAATCATGACCGTTATAGACATGATTTGTGTTTTGTTTTCTTATTATTTCTTTTTACAAATCCATTCATGTCAACATTAAATGAAAGACCACAAGCTTAAGTTAATTAAACTGACGGGTTGAATTAAGTCCAATGCCTTAAGGCCCCACATTACCCTCTCCTCTCCTGGTCTGTTCAGTCGTGGAGGACCTGAGGTCAGCCCTGTCAAAGCTGGAGAGTCGCGTGGCAGTTCTGGAGAAGTCTCCGGTTGCAGCCGCGTTGGCGCCCGCTGCCCCCTGCACAAATGTGAGTCTTTTTAAACCTTTCCCTTCCCCGACATGAGACTATATGTATGACTGTGACTGAATGTGTGTCTTCATCGTACATGGATCCTCTCCAGGGAACCGCAACTAAGCAACAGAAAAGCAGCGCGCCAGTAGACGAGGATGACGACGATGATGATGACGACGACTTTGACCTGTTTGGCAGCGACGAGGATGACACCGAAGCGGAGAGCATCAAGCAACAGCGGTTGACCGAGTATGCGGCGCGGAAGGCCAAGAAACCCGCCCTCATCGCCAAGTCGTCCATTTTGTTGGACGTCAAGCCTGTACGTCGCCAGCTCCCTTTCCGCACACTCGTAATGCGGTGTGCATTACGAGTCGCACAGCACAACGGACTCTCCTTCTGTTCGATGGCTTCTTCCCTTCCTGACCCCACCGTCCCTCTCTTCCTTTGCAGTGGGACGACGAGACGGACATGGGGAAGCTGGAGGAGTGCGTGCGCTCGATACAGGCGGAGGGCCTGCTGTGGGGCACGTCCAAGCTGGTCCCGGTGGGCTACGGCATCCGGAAGCTGCAGATCGCCTGCGTGGTGGAGGACGACAAGGTGGGGACGGACTTGCTGGAGGAGGAGATCACCAAGTTTGAAGACTACGTAAGACACACGCACGCACGCACGCACGCACACACACACACACACACAGAGCATGAAGTCAGTGGATAAAGATGGGCCAAATATACGTCCAACGTTGTACGTTTTAGTCGCTCTGTTGTAAGCTAATGGATTTTTGTTCCTTCTTTTAGATCCAGAGTGTTGATATTGCTGCTTTCAACAAGATCTAAGTGCAGCATGTGTTTCCTTTCTTCATCCATTCTTTCTGCTGATTGTGAACGGTTAATGTACGGTTAATAATAAAGACTCTTGCACTTCACCTCCCCTGTCAAAAGTGCATTCTTATGCTTAATGTTTTATTTCTTGATTTGTTTAATTTATTACAAAATGCTACGTCACCGTAGTTGATAAAAACTTGGCAGTTGATGCTTGAACAGACCTCATCAACAGCATCTAAATAGGGTAATACATTAGAGATAGGAGTAGAACATTAGCTGAAATAATAGATACTATGTCTGCTTGGAATAAATTATCAAAGTTGTTTGTGTTATTCAGCAACAGTTCCTTTTGCACATATGTATTTAAAGCATATTGTGTTAAATACACTTGTATTCAATAAAATAAATTATGAAATAAATGCTGTATAATGCAAAATGTTGTTTCAGGCGGGTGATTTAAAAGAAAGTAAAACAAACCACCCCCCCTTCCAAAAAAACCAGATAACTGACAACACTTTATTAGAGAGTTGAGTAACACACACAGGGAAGCCAAAATCCTGAAACAACCTCAATTTCAACATGGTCAACACCCCAAGATGAGGCAGCATTTCAACTGAGTGGTATATCACCATATTAATTCCAAACACTCACTTTTAAGATTCACAACAGCAACCTCACTCGTGGTTCCATGGGATGTCGGCTGTGACTGATTTAAAGTGAACAAAGTTGGTGTAAAACTGTACTCCTACACACTGTTATATCCAGGGAGGGAAGAATAATGGGAACCTATTTTGTACATATCCCAAACGGTTCAGATGTTTTGTATGTATTGCTCTGGTGACCATGCTTCAGAGTGACATAGTTGAGTGACCGTATACCCTGAAATAATACTTGATTCATATGAAGTACAGTCAACGGGGGCTAATAAACCCCCATTATCAACTATGCCCAACTTGAAGTGCACCTCTGCTATACTGCCATAGGTGTCTATCATGATGGCTATTATAGGCCACGTTGGTTTTTACACTTGCATTGTCACATACTGCTCTTCTTAACGTGACCTTTTAACTCCCCAACTCTTATCGCTTAACCTCAATCACTACATCATGGAATTATAAAACATTCTGGTAACGAATAATGAAAAATACTCTCAAAATAGGCTAGGTGTATTTTATGTTTATAACGCTGACTTTAAATACCAAATACATTGGGAGAGGGGGTTGATCCACTAGTATATTTCTCGAGTCTTGGAGCCACCCAAGTACCCTACGGCCCTGTGTGCGTAGTGCACACGTCAATACCCGCTGTTACGAGTTAACCATTGCCTGATGACGGCAATATTTCAGTGTGGTGTGCTGAATGTTATGAAGATGTTACAACTAAGATGGTGTGATACATTTTAGGAAAGTGACCAAGTGTGTTAAGGAGTTGCGCAAAGGATGAATCAATGAATTAATAAATGAATGATTTCATAATTGTCCATATTATCCAACGAGAGTCTAAAGCTCTGATGACATTTGGTTAATGATGGTATTTTTGGTGGAACTGGCAATGCAATGTCTCACAGCCCATGAGTCGGTGAAAGCTAAGCTCCTGCAGAACCAGAAATCCATGATGACAACAAACCGGCTTGTCTTGTGCGTGTTGTTTAAGGCAAACCCAACACCAAGTGTGCACCACATTAGATGACTCCCTCTCCGTTTTTCAAACCGGGGACGGGGGGGACAGGGGGGGGGGTCTGGTTGTACAAAGACCGAAGAACCAGCGGCATCGTTTCCACGCATTCATGTTATCGTCACATGACGCTAGTGAAAGGCTGCTTTTATGTACTTCAAAGGCTTAATGAGGAAAAGGGGTGATGGGAGGCACCATTATGAACGCTCCAACCACACCAGTCACTAAGAAACATGTCTAACCAGCTTTGAAAATGTTGGATACTACATAGTATGTGTACGTAAACATGTCAAATATAGAAGAGGGGTGGTTCAGGGAAGTGGGGGGGGGGGGGGGGGGGGGGGGTGGGGGTGAGGACCCTGTCCACAGTAGCTTCTTACAGGAGAATGAATGGCTTGCAAACCGCACACCGAGACCCATGCTTGGACAGGCAGTGCAGCCTGTGGTCACTGAGGCACAAGCTCCTTGAGGGACGCCAGCGCTGAGTGGATGCGTACATGGAGCCTGTTCTCAAAGTTGTAGCCACTGAAGTCCTCCTTAAAAAACATTGGACACAACAATCAATTGGACTTTCCCCGAGAAATCCCCAGTTCTCTTTAGGAATCAATTGCACCACCTTTTTGTTGGGAAATGCGGAGTGTTCTTTTAGAAAATTACCTTTGCTTGAAGAAGCAAGGATCTCCCCTTCCCGACCGTCTGGGTATAAACGAAAAGGCCTCATTAGTTAGTGTTTCTGTCAGTCATGATAAGAGGATGCAAAATCTGAACCCACCTCTGGTTTGCTGAGAAGAACGCAACCCAGTTCGTAGACGGAGTATGGCTGTACGTAAGAGTTGATTTGGTGGCCATATTCATCCCTGGCAGCCAACTGAAATTCCTGGATGTGCCATATCATAGATATATCGTTTAGATGTAATTTTTGGTGAACTGAATTACAATTGTTACACCATAGCATTGTTAAATACTCTATCCTGATTGGTCAATACATTTCAAATGGTGTGCATTATTTCCTAAAGCGGGTCACCTCTTATTGAGGTGTCCCGTTATCGATGAAGGTAACTTACGTATATCTAATATTGTTGGTAACTGTGGTATAAGCGAGGTGGTGGTCGTTAGCAACCTCGGCTTCACCTTGGCCATATCACCAACATATCCTACATTTTTTCCAACAATGTGACGCCTCGTCGTGGTTTATTCCTTACTTATATGCTATCTAAAGAGTCTAACCTGAATAGCATCTTTAGTGTTGCCATGGCATTTGTGAATGGAGCCGAGAAGGAGGTGTTTTAGACCTCTGCAAGGTACGTCGTCCAGACCCTGTAACACTGGGCAGATAAGATAAATAATAATACTGTAAACTGTACAGGACTTGGTAACAGAGGTATAATTTGACCATAACACTAGAGCACAATGCACAATGAAAAAATTGAATAAAATGCCTAATATTTACAATGGAAATGGGAACAATAATGACTTGGAAACCAACCTTGGTTCATGATCTGTAGTTTGGAGGAGGAACAGTTTTGAAGTGCTTTCCACAGGTAGAGAACTTCGATGACACCCAGAAAGCAGAGCTCTCTGCTGGGGGGGGTCTTCCTCAGTCTCTCAGCCTGCCCACACAAAACACACACTAAGTCTAATACGCTGTACTGACGACATAATTAATAACAACAACAAATAATGACATCTCTCTTGAGTAAAGCACATGTGGTCCTCACCCGTTTTAAGGCAAACTGCTCAATCTGGTTATTCTTCCTTTTGAAAAGTTTCTGGACGTCTTTGAAAACACCGCTGGCTCCCTCCAGGTCCCCTGATGCACCCTGGCACACTGAACAACAACAAGTCAAGCAGAATTCTCACTCGTGAGGACCCCATGGAGACCCGCGTCGGAACTCAGAGACATGACAGACAGATCTTTGCAAAGCTGCCTGCATTTATACTTCCACGTTAACGTTGACGTGGGCACAAGGGGGCAGTATAGCTTTTCCGACCCCAAATGGACATGAACCAATGAGCAAATCTTGGAAGGGAAACGCAAGACTTGAGTCTGATCCAATGAAAATATGTTGAAAAAGTAATATATACATGTGATAAAGATGTTGCAAAATCATTTCAATATACTGCTGAAAAGCGGAGGGTGTATTGCAACCAACTGAAAATGCAGTTGTGTCTGGCGGTCAGAAACAAAACAAAAGACTGCACGTCTTCGCATACGCGTAGGTCACCGACTGGTAAAAGGGCCGTGCACGGTCTCTGAGTAGCGATGCGGGTATTCAATGGAGAACTGTGATTTGGGCTTAAGACTGAGTTTAAATGATTCATTTAATTAATTTCACCTTCTCTTGGTCCAGGCATAACGCAGGTTTAATAAATCTAGGAGTCACACACATACCCTATGCATACACACAAATGGACACTAGCTATGCAGGTGTAACTCTGTAGATGTATGTCTGTAAGACAGTATGTAAGTGACTCACCTCCAGTCAAGTAGGCATAGTAACACTGAGACCAGCGGGACTCATTTTTCAGCCTCTCGAATGACCTGTGCGCATCTTCAAAGTTCATCTCTATCATACTGCACCAACCTGGAACACACATACAGACATACACACAGGCACGTATGCACGCACGCACACGCACACGCACACACACACACACACACACACACACATACATACGTTTTTCAGTGCAATGCTTTGGGCAGTTGCCTAACGGCTAACAAAGCGGCTAACCTCGTGAGGAAAAACATACCAATCTCATAGAGACACACATGCTGGATCTCTCTTTGGTCTGATGCAAGCTCTAAAGCATCATGGAAAGATACCAAAGCACTGTTGATATGGCACTGGGGACAAAGAAGAGAGAGAGAGCAAACACACACATGAGCCATGAATGTGCCTGACAGGGCACACACACACAAACAGATAAGGATGACTAGATTAGGTCATGCAGAAGACACATTCAATGGAAATATTAGCAGATGAATAATTAAATGTGAAATGGTGAATAAATGAACTGCATTGGAACTGCATGTTAGAAAAAAATTAAGTAGAGTAATTACTTTTGAAATTGAACTATGTCTCTATTTAAAGAGGCAAAGATGAAGGAATATTACTTGGTGAGTAAAGAATGATTACAAGATAAAATGCTGAAATATCAGCACAGTAAATACCTCTAGCCTCTGGACTCGTCCTTTAAAGAACATGAAGAGGGAGGAGTTGGGGTAGACCACAGACTTCCTCTGCAGAATGGCTTTGGCCTCCAGCAGACCTGCGGTGGTGTCTGAGCCGTCCAGAGCAAAGAAAGGTAGCACTACCGTGTGGTACCACAAGAGGGCCAGCCTGAGAAAGACATTCATCCAAGAGCAGTGTGCGATTAAATCAGTGTTTCACATTAATAGATGGCCCACCACAGCTCTACATCATATCTCTGAAAATATAAGTTAATAGGCACAAACCTTTAGCCTCTTAATTTCAATTTCAATGTGCTCCAGATTATCTTTTTCGAAATGTAGGCCTACATTTTCTTATAAAGGGCATGCCAACAGACCAACACTAGTGAAAGGTCCTCCCCCAACAATATGGCCCTTGTTTGACTCTGAACTTTTAAACATAACACACTAAACAATGGCCCATTGTATTACCAATACGTGTAGAATTAACAGCCTAATGCTAGAGATAGGAGTGACTTTGTCTATATATACTGCTCAAAAAAATAAAGGGAACACTTAAACAACACAATGTAACTCCAAGTGTTCCCTTTATTTTTTTGAGCAGTATATAACACTTAATAGTAAATCTACCTGATCACATTTCAATGTGTCTGCCTAGACAGCTAAACAACAGTTTAAAAAAAATGAAGTGAGGTAGTTGTTTGATATTTGCCATATTTTTACATCAGGTATCAGGTCACAGGGAAATAAATCAAATAGAACTAGAAATAAAAATACTTAAGCTGATCCGCCCTAGTTTTCGGTTTCCTTTGAATGGAGTGAAAAAACACATTCAAACATTTGCTTTTATTTATAAATGCTTGTCTCTCTCTCTCTCTCCCTCTCTGCATCGGTCTATAACTTCTTCTTCTTCTCAGCATAACTGCCAACGAGTGGCCTACTCACGTGGCCAGCGGGGCCTTCATGTCCTTGCTCTCGCTGGCGTACATGAGGGAGGACAGGCCCTGGAGGCGGTCGCCGGGGAAACCCAGTAGGTTGATGATCTTGAGCAGGTGCGGCGGCACCATGGAGATGCACAGGTGGAAGAGGCCGTAGCCGAAGCTCACCGAGCCCTTGAGGCGGTCCAGGGCCTCGGCCGTGACGCCGGTCACCGCCGGTGCGTTGTGGTTGGCGTTGTCCGACAGAGAGGACCTCCTCTGGCACGCCTCTTGCAGCTGGCTGATGTCACTGTGACACTTGTTGTACATCTTCCAGGCCTTCCGGAGGATCCAGCCCCCCTTGATGTACGCTGCGCATTGGGGAACACGAGGCAAAACTAAACAACAAACCAATGGAACACTCACTAGGACACCTATGTCACAGTTTGACTGAGCTGAATAACAGTGGGACAACTTTGTCACAGTTTGAATGAGCTGAAAACTCACCAGGACAACTTTGTCACAGTTTGAATGAGCTGAATAACACTAGGACAACTTTGTCACCGTTTAAATTAGCTGAAAACTCACTAGGACACCTATGTCACAGTTTGAATGAACTGAATATTCAGAAGGTATTTTGACATGTGTGCAGGAGTACTCTCTTATACTAGAAAATAGCTGAGCTTGACCTTTCCCCTTTAAGTTCATGTCTTTCACCTGTGTTGCTTAATAATTTCCCTCCTGTTTAGAGCCTGTTTTAGTTTTCCTTTAGTGGTCACTTGATGTCCCCTTGTGTAATAGCGTCTCATAGATTTTAGAAATAGCTTTAGAAGAAATTCATAGTTGGGTTATTTGCCTTTATGCTCTTTTCTTTGTTTGCTTGGAAGAACCTTATTGAATACTTTGAAACTATTCAGCCATGAGTCTCTCATTCTCTATGCTTGGGTCCACACTCTCTACCATTACTGACAACTTATTAACAAAAATCTAAATGTAGGCCTACTGTCCTATAGTGTTAACTTTGGTTTGGTTTGGGGGTGGATGTGGATATACCTGACAACTCTTGCTTGACGAATGAGAGAACGGCGAGGTAGACCTGACAGTCTGCGACGATTATTTGTCTCTGCAGGCGGTCAACCACCGCCACCCCGGATCTCTGAGAGTCCATCTTTGATCCATACACACACAGACACACACACACACACACACACACGCGCACACAAGTTTAAACATCTGCACTTAGAAAAAAGAAAAACACATACACCAACATATAATGCACATGCTGTCCATATGCAAACACTTGCATGCATTTTCACACACACACACACACACACACACACACACACACACACACACACACACACACTATGAACACTCATCTAAAATAGTATTCCCAGTGGATGACGGACATCACTGTACTTCTTTGTTCTGTTTAAAGCAGCTACTAATACTTTGCCGTGGGTTTGGCCATGAGCACATGGTTGCCTGCATCATTAGGATATGCTACAGGAGGGATCTTCTATCTAGCCTGTTCTGTAGTGTTAAATGCAGCAAGTTGTGGATGTTCAATGAATGACAAAATATCCTCAGTGTCAAAACGTACTCGATATTATCAGTCTGCCAGAAGTCCTATCCACAGCAATTACCCAGCGCGATGCAATCGGATGTGATGACCCAGAACGGCCTCTGCTCTGCTGTTTCTCCCCACTGCGGAAGAGCTATTTTCAGCTAAAGCTTTATCCAAACAGCCACACGCCATGCTCTGAACAAGCCTACGTCCCACATCATTCCAGTACAGCTGTTTTTCATGTCCTTCTGTCACACTGACGTATTTGTGTTGTTTGTTCACTGTGCACACTACATGTTGTAATGTAGATTAATATCTTCATGAATCAAACTCACTGAATGAATATGTCCTTATGTGAGTTCAAATGTGAATGTGATACTGCTAATTTTGCTGTGATTAGAGTCATTGTATTATTAAGGGTGTATTCACTCACAGTCTAGATTTTTTATTTTCTCCTTTTTCGTTTCCAATACGATACGATGCACGTTTTGGTCACACATGCATGCACACAATCACACAACCTCACAGAAAGCATCACATTCCGAGAGGGCTTAGTTATAGCTCCGTGTACAACATTCAAAAGTATTGATAGTCCATATGGTATATCAGTGGTTCTCAAAAAAAAAATATATACTATACTATATATATACTAAAACATTTTCAGCGAAGTACCCCTTCAGAAGCACAATGCATTTTGGGGAGTGAAAAAATGACAATGTTTATCAATAATGCATGTTATTTGGTGTAAACATTAACATTAAATGGGTCGTGGAAATAAATACATTTATTTATGTATTAATTTACCAGGGACAGTGCACCTTAACAAACATTTCAGTTTCCATATCACTGTTAATCTGCCAGATTTAGCTAATGAGCTGTGCTCCCGGGGCAGGTTATTTGAATGTAGGGAGTTGTTTCCGTCGCACTCACACTCTTCTTGATCTTGTTGCGGAGGGTCTCGATGACGCCTGCGCTGTCGCTCTCACACAGCCTCTCTGTGGTGCGCAGGTCATCACAGGCCATCTGCATCTTCTCCTCCTCAAAGGTCATCATGGCGTTCTGCACACACACACACACAATGTGATTAATAATCACACAGCACGATAGTTGTATGTGAATGCAACAGGAAGGTGAACCATTATTCTGTGGGTTAGTGACAGACGCAGGATTATTCACGCTTAAAGGAGGGTTGTACATTAGAAGTTTGAATAAAAAACTGGTTCAAGACAAAGGCCTCTCTCTACTGACTTATGCGTCTTTTGAGTGCAATATGGTTTTTAATGAAAATGGTAATTGTATGAATGATGTAATATGAATGCACCCACAATATATAAATGAAATAAATAATGAAATTGTTCTTTACGACTAACGTGAACTGAATTCAATGTAAAACATGGAGGAACAGTTGAGATCAAATACAATTAGCGGCAAGAGCCTCGTGATGTAGATTACACAGTAACCATTGTTTCACTGGAAAATAGTTCACAAACACACACAAACACAAGAGAGACACGTGTATCTTGGTAAAAAGAGCATGACATCCACTCCCCACTTCAAACCACAGTTGTGATGACAAAACCACCGGTGACAGGGTCATGTCGGTGCCCCCCCCCCCCCCCCCCCCCCCCACCCCACCCCTATCAACAGCACCCTGTCCGTAAACAGCTACAGCAACTGATGTGTGGGTTTGAGTCATGTAAGGCTTGGTGGTGCAATCTGAGCGAGTGACTGGGCTTGAAGCCTTGAATGAGCAGGTAGGAGGGTCGGGGAGAGGAAATTAATAGGTGTTATGGATGTGGGACAACACTTGTGACTCATGTGACTCACTCACATTTGTAAGGGGAATTGAGTAATGTGTGTAATGTGGGTGGGTGGGGGTGAGAGGACATAGTGTCGTGTATGGTGGCTCTAGGATGTAATTAGACTACCAGGCTAAATGTACTGGGTTCGATCCCTAATGTCCCTAAGGACCTTCCCCAACCTCTTTCACACAGTGAGGAGAGAACTCACCAAGAAGCTGACAAAGCTTGCACCGAAGCTCATCAGTGGACTCTGTGTCCTGAATAGAAAGAGACAGCATGAGATGACAGCACACACGGTCCGGAACCTAAACCTAAACAGTACAATTCAAAAGGAACCGTTGTATCTAATAAGGCTTCAATTGGGATGCGTTGTCTAATCTATTAAGGCAACATAATAGTATTTAGGTTACACAGGACACACACCGTAATAACATGTCTAGTAGGTCAATATGACATGCTTTAATAAGCCAGTGTAAACATGCGAGCCTAAAAAGCATGTGATGTGAAATCAGGTGCAAGTGCAGTTTTTAATGTAATGCTCATCACGTTTCACCTATACGGACATTACATAATTAATAGGCGACGGCCAGGATTCAAAACACTAGGCCTACGTCCCACATCACGCACCTGCTATGAGCATGAAGTGAGAAGCAGTACCTGTATCTTTTGAACAGATCGTCGCTCTCTTTGAATCCGTTGTTGAGCAGCATATTGATGCCAGCCAGGGCGAGCTCCGCATCGTCTATGCCCTTCTCTGCTTTCTCCTCCGTCTGCTTCTGCTGCCGGGGTGGCTGCTCTTCCTGGCCCGCCATTGTAGCACACAACCAACGCCTGTTGTTAATTAAACCAGTGCAATACTGACCGTATAGGGGGTTCCTCAGATATGGCTCCTCTCAAACCAATCCGCATTGATTCGGATCCGAGCGTCGAAGATGTCACTCTGGACACAGACTTGCACCAAATCGGCGGAAAGAGCGCAGCTGCCAGACTCCCTCGCTGGACACCTTGCGAAAGGCCACAGGATGCCCACTTCCAATACTTAGAAATACAATTCTCCCAATTCTCCCCCTCAAAAAGGTGTGCATTCGATCATATGCTGAAACACCGTCCTTATCCAATCAGTCTATTATCCATTCGTGCTTTTTCTGCCCCGATCGCCAGATAGATGGGCGACTCCTCCTGCCGTTCTGCATCCATATGAATTACATAACAAGATGAACGGTGAGGGCAGTTCTCCTCCTGACAAAGCCACGCAAGTCCTCTCAAACGCGGCTTTTCGTCATAACGCACAACGCATCTCTCCCCTGAAATACCCTAGTCCGTATCCATCATATCAGCAAATCATGATTGACTCCGTTTTAATACGTTCGCTAATTCTGAACGCTGCATCCAGCTCGTCCTTCCAGATCAGCCAATAAACGTGGGGCATTTTAAAGGCTAATGAAATCTCACCTTGGACTGGGTTCACCAAGAGGAGAATGTAAGAAGAATCAGCAGCCAATAAACCAGACATGATCGGAAACACTTTTTCCACACAGGAAATGTGCCATTATTTAATCATTTAATCATTTATTGTCACGCACTTCTTTTCTCATTCATTTTCATATAGGCCTATAATATTCTTATTAAGACAATATGAGATACATTTTCTTTTTACAATGCATTATAGTATACATTGAATGGCCTATCTACAGGTTATATATATATACTGTATATATATATATATATATATATATATATATATATACTGTGTATATATATATATAATTAAATCATTTATTTGGCCTAAATTTTGTAACATGTTATAGTTGTGAAATCGTATTGGATAACCCAATTCCTAAACATGTGGAAAGCACATTCAATTATTTCCTTATTTCCTATTTGTATTGCAATACAGAAATATATTATAGCTTTATGTAAAGTCAATACAGCTATTAGAATTAAATGGTGTTGTTTTGAATGGATGCTTAGTTACAACTGCTGTCCAAACCTTCTAAACTAATCCTACTGTGACATCACAGAATACACATGCTTTAGTGAGCATCTTTGCCTGTGTTGTCATTTAATGTTTGTTCTTGATCCAGACCACTGATAGGAGCGCAACGAGAGCTTTTCAACGTGTTATAATCAGTGAGGGGTAAGTTGAAACAATCTCTGTTTAATATGAACCTTCTGCAATATCACAGGCAACGATAGCCTGCTCACCTGCCTCTCTGTGTTTCTGTCTCTGTCTTTGTCTCTCTGTGTCTCTGTCTTTGTATCTCCATGTCTCTGTCTCTGTCTCTTTCTTTGTTTCATTCTTTGTCTCTCCATTTCTCTGTCTCTGTCTCTAAATGTCTCTGTATCTCCTTGTTTCTGTCTCTTTCTCTGTCTCTCCATGTCTCTCCTCCACAGTAAGCAGTCATGTCCCGTCGTAGCACCCGTCTCTTGGCAGTGGGGTACTACGGGGAAGATCCAAACATGTCCTACAGAGAGACTGCAGTCAAGTAAGTTGATCTATGTGTAGTGATATAAATGATACACACACATACAAAGATACATAAATACATACACACACACACACACACACACACACACACACACACAAACTCCCATTTTACATTTTGTTTTCTTATTATTATTTACTATTATTTGAAAACTCTTTAAATCCTCCTACCCTTCCCATAATCTCCATCCCTGAAGGGTGTTCAGGAGGCGTCGGAACGGGGCCGGCCCCCAGGGTTCTGTTCATGGCTCCAGGACTGGCAGCAACATCACCCGGGCCACCAGAGCCCTCCACCTGGACACCAGCTACTGCTCTGAGGATGAGATGGAGGTCCAGGGAACCTCCAGCAGCACACTGAGCGAGAGTCACGGCAGTGAGTCTACATAGGAAAAACTAAGGAGATATACACGAGGAGAACAACAAGAGAACTGGAATGGAGGAGAAGATACATTAATGAGATTTTAAAAAAAGTACAGAGATGTTACAGCAACAGTTCACATGCATTGGCGGCTATGTGAGGCAGAGACAGTAAACAGACAGATTGTTGAACACATTCAAGCCTGTCCTGTTGCTTTCTTCCAGCAGATGACGCTAATGACCACCCTACTGAGAACACGGCTCCTTTTCACTGGCAGGTGATCCTCCTTTTGCTGCTGATCTTTGGTGAGTAAATATTCAGAGCAGGCATCATTCTGGATGTGATTTCTTCACTAGTTCCCATCTGCAAGTGGGACAGGGATTAGAAATAGATAGAGAGAGAGAGCAGCTTTGTTGTCCAGCCAGGCAAGATGTGTATTGTCAGGCAAGATGTTGTCTATCACATTATGTTTGTTGAGTGTCATTTAAAAATGATTGCTAACAGTAATATCACAAATTATATAACCTTCTTTATGTTATATAACATATCCTTGCACCTAGAATCAGAATCAGAGTTGCTTTTATTACATCTTAACGTACAAGTACGCAAAAGTAAAATTCTTAGGCTTGGATCCTCAACAGTCATAAAGCAGCATCAATACAAGATCAATAACAAACTATGTAATAATAAATAATAATAATAATAAGTAGAAACATCAATACAACAATGTGTTCAAATGGTAGTTGTACCAGCCACGGTGGTAGTGCAAAAAATAAATAAATAAATAAATAAATAAAATGCTGTGCAAAATACAGAATATAATGCAGATAATCAAATGGGTTGTTCCTCTCTCTATTTGTAAGGTGTTATGTTAGTTTGTATTGGTATCACCACTTTAACCAAGGTGTGTACTGGCAATTAACTAGGCCATGAGAACACCTTTAGGTTTGTGTTTCTTTGTATCCTTTGATGTGCGGTGCCTACAAGTGGACTATGAAAGTGAACATTGGCTACCTCATTGTAGATGCTTTCTCCATGCTGCCAGAGTCTCTTCCCATGATCATGCTCCATTGAACCAAATACTTTTGCTGTCAAGATGTGTCTTACAAGAATACACGTTTCATTGTTGAGTTTGTTCTACTGTTTCTCCACCTCCCTCAGGACTTCAGTTCATGATTACGTCCCAGACCCACAGCAAATCTGCTTCTGAGGTACGACCCTCCTCTACAACAGGTTAAAAGAAAGAAAAGCAAGGCTCTTATTCACTGTGCAAACATGTATAATTCAGTGTATGATACATCAAGGTTTTCAATTCTCTTATACCAGTACTACCGCTTCTAACCTCTACCACTTAGTATAGCTTAGTAGAACGGGAATTGGACTTATTACTTTTTTATTATTTGGATAATTTCATATGTGCTTGTTTTATAATGATTACACTTGTGTTTTACAAAGGGATTTAATGCTGAGGCTGAGGAATTCATGACCCAGATCTTGGTAAGAGGCAGATTTATGTTAGGGCTGAGGAGAGGGTGGTCAATAATGCATTTTTCGAGATGTTGTGGAGTGGGACTTTGTGAAGTACGCACACTTACAAACCTTTTTTGTCTTTACAGCAAGACTTTGAGATCCAACTGCTGAGTGTAGTCTCCACGGTGAGAAGAACAAGATAACTGATTCAATGCTAGTACTTTTATTATCTGTCATTATTCAGTATAGTTTTGTTCAACCACATGATTTGGTTGTTCCTTTTCTTGCAGATGGAAAACAGATTCCAAACCAAAATGTTACAAATTGAAGCAGAAATTGACAAGCAAGTGGCATTTTTTACCTAAAGCAGCTACGGCGTTATAGACAAGCTTGAAATATTCCCCCCTTGGGGGACACCGTATTCATGATGATGTTTTGTGTTGCGTTTCAAGCTCCCTTGGAATCCTCCAGAGGAAGCAGCTCCACCTGGAACAGGAAGTGGTCCAGCTGGGGAGGGCCAGCCTGTTCCTCAACCAGCAGCTATGGGCCCGACTGGCCGATCAGGGACGTTCCCTGAACAAGGTGAGGAGACAACGCACGCTCATGTACACACACAGGCATACAGGAGTCTTTATATGAGATTTAATCTGGGATCCAGCAGTCCTACTGTATTAAAGCAGGATTTCTGTTGGGAGACGCCACATAGCCCTGGCCAGGGAAAACAAAAACTGAGAGGGGAAGGAGTTACGCCTTGTTTCCTGTTTTCTCATTCACGCGAGTGGAAGGGGATTTTTATGTGTGTATATCCACAATGGATGGTCTACACACGCTGACCCTTTTTCTAAGAACGTTGGTGTCTTGACAGTGTGTTTTAGCTTGTCTTCCCACTGGGAAAAGTTTACTAGTGCTGGCTGATTTTATGTTTGCTGTTTGCCAATTACGCGCTTGATGAGACACGCGCCCAGCAACCACATACTAATTTGTCAAAACAAATAAGAAGCAAAATCGAATGAAACGCCTCGTTCACCCAGATTTGAGCTTCATGAGACTATATGAGATTTGACCGCAACCTTTATCTCGCAGATAAAAGTGGATCTGGATACCTGGATTGGGGGCGTTAACAAGACCCCCACTGTTCCTCAGGGCAGCATCACAGTGGAGCTCCAGGACAGTCTGGACCAGTGGTTTCAGGAGAAGGTACACTCTGGGGTGGAGGCTAAGTGTGTTAAAAACCAGTTCGACTAAGTGTGTGCGTGTGTGTGTGTGAGAACCACGGCATTAGGATAGCAGAGTGTCACAGCCAGGAAAGACAACTGGTCCTTTAGCAAGCTAAGATAGTTACGCAAGGTATAATCCGTATCTGGAATTTCTGTGTCTAAAGCTAAGCCCCCCATTGATCGGATGAAACTGTCAATGTGTTTTTATTTCGATATTCTATGTGACAGCTCGGTCGGCGCTGTGGTCATCCAGTGGGTGATGAGATGGCCGACTTCGCTTTGGAATCTCAAGGTTAGGTTTGTCCCTCAGTGGCATCGCCATCAGGCTCATTGTGTTCATTATCTCATGTCACTAAGAGTCATCTCTACCTTTGAGTTGTTATATGTGTGTGTGTGTGTGTGTGTGTGTGTGTGTGTGTGTGTGTGTGTGTGTGTGTGTGTGTAGGTGGCCGCGTGTTGAGACACCTGTGTTCTCCAAGCTACCTGCCCAAATCCTCCAGTTTGTGGTCTTTGACTTCATGTTTCCATCCAAGGAGCCCCCGCACAGTCATCCAGGTTCATAACTTTTCCTGCATTATTCACATCCACACACACACACACACACACACAAAAAGACATACGGTTCACACATTTCCAGAGTAATTAACTCAATTTCTTGTCTGCCTAAAATCAAAGGTGACATCCCATTTGACATAATTCTCTCTCTGTCTCTCTCTCTTTCTCTCTCTCTCTCTGACCAGGGCCAGCCTGAGCTTCTTCCTGGACAGTGTTGGGCCTTTGCTGGAGGCACGGGACATATGGTCATCTCCCTGTCCCACCCGATCAACATCAGCCATGTAACCCTGGACCACATAGCATCGCACAAGACCCCCACAGGCCGAATCGATAGTGCTCCCAAAAACATTATAGTCTATGTAAGTCTATATAGTCTGTAGTCTTTATGTTGTCTAGATTTAATCGAAACTCGCAGTTTGTAAATCCTCTATTTTTTTGTATCTTTCTCTCTCTCCCTCCGTCTCTCAGGGAATGGCAGATTGTGAGAACACAGAGGGAACCCTTCTGGGGAACTTTGTGTACGACGAAGAGGGCGAGCCTAGCCAGACATTCACACTTCATGTGAGTCCAACTCAGAGCAGACAATTATTATCTTCAACTAACTGGTTGATAACTTCCTCATCCATTGTCCACTTCTTCTTCTAAAGCACATATTAACACTCCGGTTTTGTTCACCGCCTTGATTCTCAACCCGTAAAAATAACTATTTTCTCCTCTCAGGGTGGAGACGTGGGTGTGTTTAAATTGGTCAAGCTGTTGGTCCAGACCAACTGGGGCCACCCAGACCATACTTGTCTGTACCGGTTCCGTGTGCACGGCAAGATCCACTCCCACTGAACACCAGAGACCAGATCCTTGTTATTAAATAAATACAAGTACCTTCATGCTCTGTCGCGTGGTCTCTTGTATAATCAGCCCTCTCGAGCTGGAAGATGACAATCAGCAGGAAGTGACCTACATACTCCCTGGTTTTGGTGTGAATGGAGGGCGATGTTAGATACTGTATTATTTATGACCTTATTTAGGGATTTTCCACGACACGCTGTCCAGTTATTGTAAAATAATGTAAAGCGGTGGTCGTCATGCTTACCATCGTCCCCGTTCTCAGGATGGGCCCCACAGCCCCAGGACAGGGCCCACAGTCCCAGGAGGGACACAAGAGGCTCTCAACTTTTTTTTACCCATGACCCCATTTTTAGTCTTACAGTTTGTGGAAATTTTTATTTTCTTCTTGCAGAGCATTTGACTGCAGATCAAGAGGTCCCCAGTTCAACTCTGGAAACTAAGTTTTCTCAAACACAAGAAAACTAAATACAAATGGGAGTATTGCTCCAGCCCAGGGACCTCAGGGGCCTCATGAGCTCAGGGGCCTCATGAGCCCAGGGACCTCAGGGGCCTCATGAGCCCAGGGACCTCAGGGGCCTCATGGGCCCTGGGGAAGATGTCTACAAGCTCGGTTAGCACGTCCAAGTAACAGACCTTGTCCAAGATGTTATTCAGAAAACCGGACGCTGGGGATCTCGTGGGCTCCAGGGACCACGTCATGAGAATTACACGAAACCTTGAAACCTAACCCTGAACCCTTAAACCAAACCTTGATACCTAACACTAAAATCAAACCCTAACCTAAAACCAACATAATGTAATGATGTCATTTTCAAACGGTAACATCTTTTTTCGCTTTTTAGTTTTTCTTATACACTGATTTTCGTGTTCTCAATTTTTTTCCCGATGTTCTCACTATCCATCCTTATTCTCTTTTCTTAATTTTTCAGTCTCTCCATCCTTTGTCTCTCTTTTTCTTTCATATGTATGTAGTTAACAAATTAGATGCTAGGGCAACGCTACCTTGACTAATCAAAGAAGACAGAGACAATGATTTATTTTCGAGGATGTAAATCTTCGTATATATTTTATTTAGAAGTTATTCTCTGGTTTAACATATATGCCCATTGTACAAGGATTATTAGATAGTACATATTAGACTTTTCATTTGGTTCCCATTTATAGACTCTGATATCCAAACATATACTCTTGAGTGTGTTGGGACTGCTTCATGTTTTCCAGAAAAATGGCACACATATATATATATATATATATATCTGTCATATATATATATATATATATATATATATATATATATATATATATATATCTGTCATATATAGATGTATGTATATATATACACATATATATCATATATAACATATTTTAGGCCAAAATAGTGTGTTGTGAAAGTGTGGCACCTGTGAAGGAAGAGATTCAAGAGCACAAAAACAGTCCGCCACTTTATCAAATGGAAAGTAAACATTAACGACACATTAGCAGTGACCAAGGGCAGTTAGCTAACCTCTTGCTTGCAGCTGTTCAAATGCACTTCCACACAACCATTGGAATACTTTTTCCATGCATACATAAATGTATTATATATATAGTAAAAAATATAGTATTTGGAATAAAGACTAAACTCTCAGACGACATTGGGTATATACTTTTCACAATACTGTATATACACTGTGTTATTTGGCTGAATTTACAGGGGAAACAAAGCTACAACAAAAATTCCACATTTGATGAGTTCATCTTTAAGTCAGACTTAACACAACACATATCGGATCTTTCTCACCACTTGCTTAGTGTTCAATGTGGTTGTTCTGTTTGTCCCCCAATATAGAAAATATGAAAATATAAGATGTTCAACAAAAAGTCAACAGGACAAGCTCTGCTTTATTGCAAGTTAGCAAACAGTAATGTGTTCGCTAAGGGATTATTTTGTGTGCAGCATGCACACCCATTTTGAGCCCCGGCACATAGTTATAGAACTTCAGGTCAATATATATATCTATAATCCTCTGGGATCAGTACAGAGGTGAAACAATATAAACATATCTACTTCTGTAACATGTCTACAGTGTAGGGCGATTGGTTCAAGATCAGAGATGCAGCCAATCTGTCCCCTTTGGTGTCTGATTACGTAAAAATCCAATAATATTGCTTTTATTTTATCGCCAAGGCGGTGAGATGCGGTAGAGATTGTGAGATCTTTATATTTAAATTAATTATTCTTTCTTTAAGTTATTATTATTAGACTAAATGTGGACTCATTAAATCAAAGTAATACGGGGTTAAAAAATTATACATTCCATATTTAGTTTGTGCTTCTGCATGCTCTTCTATGTTTGTAATTCATAGCATTCGGAAATTCTTTGGATGGTAGAGAAAAAAAGAATCAGTTGATCATCGAATACGTTGATCAGCCCTAGCTCTAAGTATGTCGGCCTGCGCCCAAGCAGGCACGGTTCGTTGTAACTCGGAACTCTTAGTCTAAATTTTCTGTTGGAATGTCGAACAGCCAGGCAACATTCATTGTGCATTACATGACAGCCACATGTGCGATTGGATTTGAAGAGGATCAGTTTAAACAGGACGCACTCACGCACTCACGCACTCACACACACACACACACACACACACACACACACACACACACACACACACACACACACACACACACACACACACACACACACACACACACACACACACACACACACAGAGGGAGATATAGGGATGAGATACTAAATATGGCAACAGACAGTATAATTATAGACTATTTTTGTTCCATACACACACCATAACAAGCTAGTTTGTGATATTGTCTGTTGCCAGGCCGCCGGGAGAGAGACCAGCATGCAGCACCATTTAACACGAGTTATCCTCCTATATAAACACCATTACAACTACAATATGTGTGTTTAACATAGACTGTAGGGAGGATTGTAAGAAAGAAAAGAAGTCAAATAGAAAACCTTGTGATTTCCATCTTGAGGGATTTCAAGATGGATGACGAGCTGAAGATCTTTAACGTGACGAACGCAGTCAAAGTAAGTGCAATAGAAAAGCATAATTGTGTGTTAATGATTTGTACACCATTCTGTATATATTATATATGATTTCAATAATGGCTTATGTCCAAATATAATATACGAATGAGTTTAGTGAGATTAAAAAATATTTAAAAAAGAAATACTGTCATATATATTATATCGATTTAGTTTTTTTTCTCTTCTGTATAATTATTTTGGAAGGTACATCATGTGCTGAACATTGTTTTTCCCCAACGAAGGAAGTCAGCCTTGCTGTACTGTTGAGGAAAATCCATCCCACATCGTCATTACTTTCCTCTTCTTTTATTTTTTTTGTGTTTTGTCACTAAGGCAATGACTTCAGATCCCGATAAACGAGCCCCTCCCCCCGTAAGCCGCCTGTCTGCGGAACTGCTGACTCCACACAGTCGAGAGATGGAGGGACGGCGTCTTCATTGGCAGATAGAGATATGTGACGGCGTTTGATATACGAGGACGTATTCGAGAGGGTAACCGTAGCTCCTTGCGGTTTCCCAGAGGGTACAGATTTTGCTACACGAGTGCCTGTGTGTACGTGAAAAGCAGCTCTGTGGAGATCAGGGTACATGTCCCACACTCTTTTTTTGTATTCCTAGGCAGGGAGATTATTGGTGATTTTGCAGATCGCACCACAGGGTAGACCCATCTGATGGTGACAATCACAGGTCCTAAAGGTGTTTTAGTAGTAAAAACAAAAAATAAAAAAAAGATCTTTGCGGTATCACTTGATGACCTCAACACTCAACTACTGTACCCCAGAGAGAGAGAGAGAGAGAGAGAGAGAGAGAGAGAGAGAGAGAGAGAGAGAGAGAGAGAGAGAGAGAGAGAGAGAGAGAGAGAGAGAGAGAGAGAGAGAGAGAGAGAGAGAGAGAGAGAGAGAGAGAGAGAGAGAGAGAGAGAGAGAGAGAGAGAGAGAGAGAGAGAGAGAGAGAGAAAGAGAAAGAGAGATGTAGAGAGAGAGAAAGATGGAGAGAGAGAGAGAGAGAGAATCAGAGAGTGTATTTTCCCCCAAGGTTGTAATTGGGGGAGAGAGAGAGATGGAGAGGGAGGCGGAGAAGTGGGGGAGATTAGCCTAGTTTAGTGGACGTGGTGGGGTGCTACTACTAAAAGAGGAGGAGGAGGACATGCTGTGAGAGGCTCCTGTCTCAGCGTGGGTCTTCAGGAGGTCCACTACCTCCTGGTGAGGAGCAGCGGTAGCCACCGTCATGGCCGTCTGACCGTCCTGCGCACAAACAGGAAGATGTGCAAAGCTAAGACAAGATGGTGCTTTACTGATCCCAGACGGGAAACAAACAGGGCAGTAGCAGAAATTCAGAAATTGATTTTATGTACATTGAATAAACGACTAGTAAATACAGACAATATATACACAATATGAGTAGTAACAATGTTAATGTAAATGCAAAAAAAAGTAATGTCGATGTAGACATTATTGACAGAAGATGCTACATAAGTGACCATTATACGTGGTATACACATTATAAATTATACAAGTGTATAAGGTGCCTCAGAGACCTAGAGTGTCCAGTATATGCTACAGCTACATCATTGAAACTATAAATTATTAGAGAAACACTTTCCACCTCATGAAGTGTAATAATATTGCATCGAGTCTCATGGGGAAAAGAACTGGTTGTGTGTGTGAGTACCAAGAGCAAAGATACATTGGCTGGTGAAAAAACAAAGAGATATAGTGGTGCAAGGTGTGACTCACTATCCTGTTCACACCAGTGGAGTGTCTGCGGTTGTTGACAATATTTAGCCTGATTATAAAAGATTAAAATCTGGCTCAAATCAGGCTGATTATCCTTCGGATAAAAGAGAATGAGGTTGAAGACAATAGAGTGGGGTTTCCTGGTTCTTGTCCCGCCTGGGGCCACTGACTGAAGATAAATCAGTATTGATGAACGTGTTCCCATTCAGGGAGTAGCACAGTATTAAATAAACACCAAGCATCAGTTGTGTCTACTGACCCTTTTAATTATTTTTGTGATGTATTCAGTGGACACACCAAAGGTATGAGGATAGCCTTCATAGTTTAGTTTCAAGTTTACCATTTAGTCTTTTAGTAACTATTTTATACAAGGTGACTTAAGGCTATGTTTTAGATTCTGATCATGAATGAGCAGGTAAGGGTTAGGGCATCTTGTTTAAGATACTTATCATGAATGAGCAGGGAGGGTTTAGGGAATCTTTAAGATACTTATCATGAATGAGCAGATAAGGGTTAGGGCATCTTGTTTGAGATCATGAATAAGCAGGGAGGGGGTAGGGCATCTTGCGCATGGATGCCTACATGTAGAGCAGATGTAAAGGGCAGAGCTAGATGGGCTGGAGTAGAGGTGACAGCGGAGGAAGAACGACTGTACTAAGAAGAAGGAGGCAGTGAGGAAGAAGTACATGGTTGGCTATGGGATATGAGCAACAACATCTCAAGCAAAATAAAATATGTTATTGTACTAGGTCATATTTTAACCATATATCAGGATAAGATTTGTCTTGCTTCAAACCAAAGAAAAAGATTGAATGCCTTACAGTTTAGCAAAAGGTTTTGACAGAAGCCCTCTTATTTCTTTTACACACTGTGCTTACTGTGCTTGAGTTTAGATTTGTCTACAAGTTGTGGTGTAGGGTGATGAGAGCTGAAACCAGTGTTTCAAAAACAGGACTGAACAAGTGTTGCAATTTCTCTTTCTGTACAGATGGTGGCAGTGTCATGTTGGCTCACAACTGTCCAGAGAGCACCACTAACTTAATACTCTCACTGACCAGGAATTAACAAGTAAAGCAAATGCATTAATAGTGATCATTGTTAAAGCAAGGTTCAAGCAAGAAATAAGACGTTATCATACTACGCCGTGTAATATCTTTATGTGATTTTAATTGCTTTAAACCTCAGAAAAAAATCGAACGCCTGGCCAGGGATACAGCCATTTGCGAGCCGCTATTGACACTACAATTTCCTTAATAGATGCTGAAATATCTGATTTTTTCCTTCTCTCTTTTGGAAACAAAGCAGGCTGAAAGCAAAGATGTGCAGAGCATGAGATGAGGCTACTTATTTATTTGTGAGTGTTCATATCTATGTGCGTGTGTGTGTGAGAGAGTGTGTGTGTGTGTGTGTGTTTGAATATCTGTTTGTGCATGAATATCTGTGTGTGTGTGGGATTATCTGTGTGTGTGCCTGTGGCGCACCTTGTCCACCAGGGAGGTGTCACAGCGGCCGGTCTCCAGCAGCAGGCGTGCGATGTGCACGTGTCCGTGCTCGCAGGCACACATGAGGGCGGTGGAGCCGTCCCGGTCCTGGCTGTTGACGTCCGCGCCGCAGCTCAGCAGCAGCTTCACCATGGCAACGCGCCCGTGGCTCACTGCCAGCATCAACGCCGTCTGCCCCGCCTGGGGGTGCGGAGATCCAAGTAAATATAACTATATATATGTATGTATATATATAGGGGAGTTGGGGGAGAGGGAGAGGGAGGGAGGGAGGGAGGGAAGGATGGAGGGAGGGGAGGAGTGGAAGGGAGGAGGAAGAGGGAGAGAAAGAAAGATAGAGCGAGGAGGGTACTAAGGTAGGGTTTATCAGGGAAAATTGGAGGTTTAATAAAAACAAAAGGAAGCAGGAGAGGGAGCCCATATGGGAGGACGAGGGAGAAGCAGAGAGAGAGAACGGATTGAACCACATCTGAGTGAGTGGACATCTTAGGGGACAGATCAGAGAGGAGCAGCACATGTATCACCTGTGAAACCTGGCCCCAAGCCCTGTCCCATTACATGTGCTATAAGGTGTATTCATGTGAATGTCTAACAATGTGTGTTTGCATGTGTGTGCACGTTTGTTTGTGTGTGTGTGCGTGTGTGTGTGTGTGTGCATGCCTGCGTGCGTACGTGTGTGTGTGTGTGCGTGTGCACATGCGTGTGTACTGCACCTGGCTTGAGCGCGCGTCCACCTGGCCCTGTCTGAGCAGTTGCAGCACCACCTCCAGGTCGTCATGACGATCTGTGGCCGTCAGAGCCGCCAGCATCACAGCAGTATAGCCTGCCTTGTTCACATTGTCTGTCTCACACAGGCCTGGACACACACGCACACACACACATCCAAATTATAAACAAGGGCATAAATCTAGATGGAAAATTGGTTGTGTTTTCAGATAAACGTTTTTTCTATCTAATTCACTTGTTTGTATATGCATGTGAGGGTACGTGCCTGTGCATGTGTGGGCTTGTATTTGCGTATCGTGTGTGTCTATGCGTACAGTGTGTATGTATGTATGTCATTATGTATGTGTGTGTGTGTTTCTGTGTATGTGTGTGTGTTTGTGTGTGTGACCTGTGTCCAGCAGCAGCCTGACCACGGGGAAGTTGGAGTGTGAGACGCTGTAGTGCAGCGCCGTGTTGCCGTTGCCGTCGGTCAGGTTGACCACGTAGGGCAGCAGGGTGGGCGTGGTCCGGCTCACCTGCCGCAGGTAGAGCCTCACCATGTCTGCCTCGGAGCTCCTCTGGCTGGACACACGGAACCACTCCTGGTACAGCACCAGCAGCACCTGCCGCTGTGGTCAGCACACACACACACACACACACACACACACACATACGCAGATTAGCAAACTCAAGCCTGGATGCACAGTTCTGCGTAAAGAGCGTTTGCGAAGATCCACGTCGAGACTGAGAGACACGACGCGGATCTTCGAAGAGCTGCCTGCATTTGATGCTTCCACGTACCGTTAACGTGTACACAGGGGGCAGTATAGCACTTCCGACCCCAAATGTACGGTACACGCGCCGACTAGCAATCCCCAGAGTGTGATCCATTGAAATTATGTCGAAAAAGTAATACATCTAAGACGTCGCGAAATCCTTCAAATGCACCAACTGCAAAAACAGTGTTTTGATTTCGCCGGCTGAGTCCATTATATTCTCGTGTCTGGCTGTCGAAAACAAAACAAAACACTACGCACGTCCCCTGCTCAACCAATCAGCGATTAGTTGAAGCTAACCTCCGCAGAGACGGGTGACGCGTTGCTAACCTCTGGGAGGACAGGGGGTCTAAAACACCTTTAGGTCCGCATGCGATCACAAGCGCCCAACCAAACCGCACAAGCGGTTCAACCCTACCAGGGTTCGATAAGAACTATAAGTTGTGCTTGTGAAAGCAGCCCACAATGTACACGCACACACACACACACACACACACACACACACACAGGAAGCAGCAGAACTACACAAACCTGTGAAGGACAAGGTAGCCATATTCATTCAATAAAGGATTCATTTCATTTTTGTTGCCCCAAGGTCAAAGCACAAATTTTGTCTTTCTCTGAACAGAAGAAGAATGAGACGATTTGCATGTGAAAAAAAAAAGATTAATTCTGATTGGCTCATTCTAATGAGTGACGTCAGTAATCTACTATAGCATATTAGTCGCTGCACCATGACTCTTCTGTTTGATCCTGATGCAGGCAGGACCGGCTCCATGCTTTCATGAACAGCGTCTGCCAAACGTGAGCTAGCCTCGTGAGACCACCCTGATCTCGTAGGTTCTCAGGTCTTACAGGGGAAATCACGAGTGTACAACAGTAGATTCCAAGGACAAGCCAAACCCCTCAGCCGGAGAGGTGGAGGACATGTTATCTCACAAAGACGTTCCTCTCATTTTTGCTATCCCAAGAAAGATGAATAGCAATAACCTGCAATCTCAAGAAAAGAATGAGTTTTCTGAACAAGAAAACAAAACTTATGCAATGTCTTTCACTGCTGTGATGAGTTGTCATCAGCAGCAGGATTTTCAATAAACACTAAAGTTGTTTGGTGGATTGGGAGCAGTGGTCCACATTAATAAGCTATTGCGTCATTAGAGAAAATACAAATTCCTAAACCAAATGAGAATGATGATTCCCTGAAACCTTTTACACAGAAATGAAATGAAAATCCAGTCACATTAGGAATGAAGGCATATTCTTAAGCAGTAGACAACAAATGCACACACAATGCACACACACACACACACACACACACACACACACACACACACAAACCTAACATGAAGACTTTGAGGCGGCTATCTTACCATCTCTTTGTCTGGGGATGAGACCTCTCCCATGCGGTCCTTCACGTAGATACAAGCGTCTACGAAGCCCTGCTCCACTTGGCCCCTTCATGTATAGTAATACATAAATACACATCAGTACACAGATAAAATGTACTACTTTCTAATAATCATTTGAGCTTTCTCGTCAAGAAGCTGCACACGGTGGAAGGAGTTTGGACAATAGATTATGGATTTCAAAGCTGTAACAAAATACTTATTTTCCTATCCAAAGAGAGATAAACGTCTATTGCGTTGGCCTGGTATGATATTGCCTTCTTATTGGCCAGCAGCTGGGTTCAGAAACAACACTCTGTGCTGTGATAGGTTGACATGGCATCCCTGGCTGAGCATATCGAACCTATGAGGTCTGACCACCGTGTAAGGTAAGGTCATCTCGTCAAGGACAATCTCTCTGAATCCTATAGAGAGCAAACAAAGAAAAAAACCTGTGTGTGTGTCAGTTTGTGTGTGTGAGTTTGTGTGCGTGTGTGTCCGTTTGTGTGTGTGTCTTTGTGTGTCTAATTATGTGTGTGTGTCAGTTTGTGTGTGTGCGTGTGCGTGGGGGGGTGGGGTTAATTAAACCCCTGTCATCGTCCTTCTAATACATAGCAGTGTATAGGCCTGGCTGCAGCTGCATGTGGACAAGGCCCTTACTTGTGTGAGTCTGACATCTGTCACCCTTAAATAAGCAGCCTGGCTCACCCTGCAGTCTGCTCCTCCTCCTCCTGGAAGTCCAGCAGCCCAACCTCCAAGTCCGCCATCGCTCCTTCTCCCCCTACCTGGGCCTCAGCTACTTCCTGCTGGGCCGCATCAACTTCCTGCTCTGCTAGTGTAGTCATCTTGTCTGCATCAGGCACGGCGGAGCTCTCCTTCTCCACCACCACCACCACCTCCTCCTTCTCCTCCTCCTGCTTCTCTTTCTTCTTCCTCATGGTCTTCTCATCTGCACTAGACTCTTCGCTGGACGAGCTCTCATAGCTGAGAGAGAGAGGGAGAGGGACAGAGAGAGACAGAGAAAGAGACAGACACAGAGACAGAGAGAGAGAGAAAGAGAGAGAGAGAGATGAATAGTCATATGCACACTACACACATGCACACACACACACACACACACACACACATACTTACGCTGTACTATATTAGTGAGGACTTTAATCGGACTAACACTTAATTGTTTCCCTTGTGGTGACATAGTGAACTCTGATGGAAAGAAAAACCTATTTGGGGTATTTGGAAGCAGTTAAAAAAGAATCTTAACCGTTACCATTTTCAAATGCTTTTAAACAAAAAGTGACATTTTGACACACACACAACCATCAATGAGACAGCTAAACCGCTCCCAGTACAGGGATGCCATTGAAGCAGCCAAAGGGCCAAGGCTTCATCCATAAGGGCCAGTGATTCTCCTCGCTAATGCAAATATGTATGATGAAAATCATGCCCTGGAACCCTCACAGCCTTGGCCCCATCAAACGCATTCCTCATAGGTCAACATCTATGCCCCAATGTATATGTGTTAACACACACCCATGCAGACATACACACATGCCCCCCGCACCCGGCCTTCAACAACACCAAACGTTGTCCGCTAAAGGCGTGTGTGTGTGTGTGTGTGTGTGTGTGTGTGTGTGTGTGTGTGTGTGTGTGTATGTTTGTGTGCCTGCGTGAGATTGAGTGTGTGTTTGTTTGTGTGCGTGCGTTTGTGTGTGTGTGTGTGTTCATTGAGGTGTCCCATGAAGGAACCTCTGTGAAAGCCATGGTGAGCTGCTAAAGCAACATGCCTGTTTGTAGACTCACATATATTGTGAGAGTGAAGTACTTAGAGGAAACAGCATTCCTTGGACTCCATTAAGGTAGGGGTAGGGGGTAAAATTAGACCTCGCTGACCGTAACTTATGTTACTCACACTTCGCTTCCTCCCCCCTCTCTCCACTCAACTCAAGCCATTTCACATGAGAAACTCTTCTATCTGTCATGCGTGTACACCTGTTGTGTGCACGGCAGGTCTGAAACCTTTCAGTTGGAATTATGAAGGGACTCCAGGTGTGTCTCTGCTGGCCCCTGCATCACAAGTGCACTAATCTGAGCCAAGCTTCCTAGCTTCCTAGCTTCCTAAGGCCAAACACAATCCTTTACAATACCCAAGTGAAACAAGCAGTTTGGCTGCTTTTTTAAAGATACTTTATTAAAAAGGACACTTTTATGTTGTTTTCTTTGGTTGATATTGAAGGGGTAAATATGGCTGCGTAAATGTGTGTGTGTTTCTCAGTGGTTTCTCTCTGGCCAACACCAGATGCTTATTGTGTTTCTCCAGGGGCTAACCAGGATAAGAAGTAGAGTTGAGAACCTAAAGACCATCTTCACAAGGAAAAAAAAATGATGTCTGGCAGTCAAATCATTTCTCTCTCTCTACTCTTTCCAGCGCGGTTCTTTCCCTGGAGAACAAGCCTGTGTGTGGCAGCCTGGAAAAGTATCTATTTCTAGGGGGGAAAAAACGTATTTTCCAGGGCCAGACGAAGCTGACCCTGGAGCCTCCCTGGAGGAGGAGGAAGTGAGGGAGGGATGGCCTGAGGAGCAAGGTGGATCACTGGCACCAGGCATGGTCTGCTATGCTACCAGCAATATACGTTTTTTCACATCCCCTAATTGTCACCTATGACACAGATGAAGTGTTGGCAGAAAGGGCTTGTGGGTGTTTGTGTGTGTGTGTCTGTGGGGGGGGGGGGGGGGGGGGGGGGGTTGTGTGATGAATGTGAATTATGTCCTGGTTTTGAGAGAGGGCTTTGTTGTCAATGGCTGCAATCTGCTAAGTTATCGCATTAGAACTACAGGCATACACTTGAACACACAAAGTCCATAGATATAAAGCAAGCACTCATTCACACACAGAATAATATACAGATATACACTAATGATACGTTACAAATCCCACATTATTTACCCCAGCAAGCACAAACACAGTGGCAGATGTGGGGTCATATTTCAGTCAGTGTGGGTAAAAATAGCATGTGTGATTCCAGATGGTGGAGAACAGGCTGGGCTGAAGACACTTTATTCATAGAAAAGAATACAGATGAGAGTACATACTGAAGACATGCTAGTTCATAGCAGTCCATACTAAAGACATACTAGCTCATAGCAGTCCATACTAAAGACATGTTAATAGTCCATACTAAAGACATGCTAGTTCATAGCAGTCAATATTAAGGACATGTTAATAGTCCATACTAAAGACATGCTAGTTTATAGCAGTCCATACTGAAGACATGTTAATATCAGTCCATGCTAAAGACATGTTAATGGCAGTCCATACTAAAGACATGCTAATAGCAGTCCATGCTAAAGACAGCTAGTTCATGCAAAAGCATGAAAGAAGATCTTCGGATATGAATGTCATCATGAGGAAGTGGAACTGTGTCGTCATTCACAAAATCTACTGATTTCAGGACAAGCAGCAAGGAAGTAAGTGACCATACACACACACACACACACACACACACACACACACACACACACACACACACACACACACAGCCACACAGAGTCCATATATTATATTGATATTAGGAGCTCATTAAAAATAGAGGACTTTACCCTCCGTTCACCCCAACAAATTTCAGGTTTTTCTTGGCTCCCCCACTGCTCCGCTTGGCCGTTGCACCGTTCTTCTTCATAATGGATTTGAGCCCTGGCAGAGAGACAGAGAGAGAGACAGTGATAAAGAGAGAGAGAGTCAGGCTGTGATTGTGATCATTAGGTTACCTTGTGGTGTATATGTGTATTTGTGTGACTGTCTTTTTTTTCAGGAATAAGGCATGTGTGTAATCAAACTATTACTACTACTATTTTCCTGATAAAAATGGATAGCGGAGTTACAGTTACACCTGATATATATAGTATATATGTGTATATGTGTGTGTGTGTGTGTGTGTGTGTATATATATATATATATGCTAATATATGCAGACGTCAGTGTCAGCAAGTTGATTTAACATACATTAAATGTGTCACGCTTTAAGGGTTTGTGGATAAAGACGTATAACTTTACCAAGATGAATCAAGGTGTCATCAGAAGTAGATACCAGCTAGACTTCATATTTTTATCACATCTCCTGGATGATAGACTTGATGAAAACGTAATATCTCTGATTGTATTCAACAACACTGCAGGCATTAGTCAGGTTAGGTAGACATCAAATAATAGCAAATTGAGGCAGTGGCAAAAATTAAAGCAGTCAAAGTCTGCGATAGTGCAAGGAAATCTAGAGAGCATAGATGTACTCTGTTAAGCATTGCCATTTAACAGTACATCTGTTACCCTATGTCTTACTCATCAACACACATGTAAGCATCCCTTTTTAATCAATGATGCTAATGTCATGTCGATTAGAAAATGACTCATACCAAAGCAGAGCAATGGGTTCTTGCTGTGATAACAGCACCACGATCGGAGAACACATCAACAGAACTCCAAAGAACAGCAGGTAAGAGGTCAAACAAAGCTAGTTCGATGATTCTGTCTTTCTTTTTACTCTTTTTATTCTATAACTCAGTTTTTTGTATTGTGATCCCAATTGTGATTAATAGGCTTTTTATGGTCCTTATGCAACTTAAAAAACTTTACTGGCAGCCGGCCTGCCCTCAAACACCCGCTGATTCCTGGGTTTGTGTTTTGCTTTAGTGTGTTTATGTGTGGCTTTGTGGGTACTTTCTCATGGAGCTGCCCGGGGAAGACATTGTGGAGCCTGAGGATGCAATTATAACCCAGCAGAGCTCATTTACAGTAATAGTGTGGAAATGCACACAACACTAATGGACTCAATCTGAGAAAGCAACAGCTAAGATCGATGTGCATTATTTATTTGAGGGGGAAAAAATTACGAAAAGTAAGTGATAAATCAAATGTGAAAATTAAAGTCACTTTATGGCGTCCATTCAGATGGAAGTGCCGCGAACAACGTCACATAATTCCCCCCCATCCCCCTTGAGTAAAATCAAAATGTTTTTATTTTTAATGCAAGTGCAGTAGTGTGTATGGAACCAGTGGAGCTGTAAATAAGGTTATTTTGTTCATGTACATTTCAGACACAACTGCCAAATTTTTCGTTCGATTGAACCTGCGCTATGCAAAGTTTCCCATTAGCAACCTTTTGTTGCTTGAGATGTAGCTATATAATTTTCAGATGACAGTAAATGTTGTAACTGCATCTGACCATGGCTTTCACTGAATTCCCTGGATAGATTGACTCGTGAATCGGCGGGTTTAATTCTTGAGAGACTTTCTAGTTCACATACTTTTTTATGGAGTAAATAGCAGCATTAGAAAAGTTACATGGTGCTGGTATCTTTCCATGATCTATCCTCTTGGGGATAGGGAAGGACATCTGGTCAGCCTATACTTTCTGTAAAGCAATGGATGGCGAGTTGGGATTCAAACCACGGACAACGGGTCGCAGGGCCGCTGTTAAGGTACTGCCAAGGTGAGGGGCACCACGTTGACAGTGTAGGCCTGTGCCATTAACAAAGCCCCCCTGGCCGTAAACAAAGCTCCCCCCCCCCCCCCCCCCCCGGCCTAGAATTGATCTTGCACATGGTTCTTTTCTTCTTCGATTTTTCATTTGGTGCTTTAACTCTTGGCTCAAAGCCCAGTAAGGCTATCCTACCTGTCCAGCCCCCCCCCCCCCCCCCCCCAACCAACCCCCAACCTATGTTTACGGCACGAGCACTAAACTATATGTATGGTGAAGAAACAAATTCCCGGCTTTTAATACCGTGGCCTGTCAACCAATGCCAAGGAAGACACGTTCTAGTCTTTCTCTTTTTACGGGGGTGGCAGTAACTCAGAGGCTCTTTTTAGTCTCTAGTCTAGAAAAGGCGGTTTGTCGCCTTTTCTCTGGTAACACAGTCGTCATTGTGTATATGTATACGGGTGAACGGGCGAACATGAGACACACGTTGTTATGTTCTCTAAATGCAGTCCATTGTAGCTGTGATCCGGAAACTATGCAGACGTCTCCTCTCTTAGAGAGGGAACGAGATGGGAACCAGTACGCTTTTTATCCTCTTTTATTAGAAATTCAGTAAATCAGGTAGCTTAATAGATAGAAAGGTCCGTAAAAAACCCATTGAGAATGTTCCGGTTCCTAATTCTTTTGATCTTGACAGTAGGAGTCCATGATTCCAGGGAGCCTTTGTTTCCAGTGTAACATTAAAATATTGTTCTATGAATGCTAATGTAAAACAGACATCCTAGTCTCAAGTCTCAGAGTCTGAAGGCAACCATATGGAAACAGCTTCAATAATACAATAACAGAAACACTTGGAAGAACGCATGTGTGTGACTTGCATATTGCTGTGTTGATGTGTGTGTGTGTGTGTGTGGGTCCTCCTACACACATGTTAAAGCCCACATTATTTTAAGACCAGTGAACTTCATATGAACTCTGAACATGAAATAACTCTGACGGCAAAGCGATTCTATATTTTAGTCCCTGATGTAAGAGTTGTCAAAGAAAGTACCAAGGGCATATTTGAGTGCGTGCACGTATGTGTGTATGTGTGTGTGTGTACATGAGTGTGTGTGTGTGTGCGCATGCATGTGTGTGTGTGTATGTGTGTGTGTGTGTGTGTGATCGCATGCATGTGGGTGTGTGTATGCATGTGCGTGTGCAAGCCTGCGTGCTGGCTAGCTACAGGGAATAAAGATATATGCATCTGATGTGTTCTTGGAGGCCATCCAATAACAGGCCATGTATTCTAGCCATCAGTACAGGACGTGTTTTTTCATTTAAAGTCCTGGCAATCAGTCAAGCCTAATGCCATACAGCCACTTCTCTCTGCCAATAACAAGAGATGTGAATGTTCATGTTCGTTGTTGTTTTGGGGACAAAAAAAGACTTGAGAACGGAAGCCAGAATAAATCTGCGTTTTGGGTCACCTCTTTTGACCACACATACTGTGGGCTAATTGGGGAGGGAAGTAACTGTGGGAACAAGACAAGGGAACCATTTTCTCTGCATTATATCCTGTATAAAAGAAGAGCATAAGAGTTGTTTTAATACAACTAACATCCTCTACATTGACTATAACGGAAGCGCTATGATCTTGTTGTCCAGGGAGGTCTTAATGTGTCAGTAAAATAGTATTAAGGGGATATTTTATAAAGGCCGCTTCAATGGCACATTACTTCAGCTACAAAATGTGCTTTACTTCATGGTTTATTTTATTCACACACAGATGACTGACTGGGACTAAGCTCTTCATGTTTCCAATGGGATTTTTTCACTCTATTGCATCATGCATGTATAACCGTGCCTTGAATAAAGAATTTCCCTTTTTAAAAGATTAATGCGGTTCCCCAACTTGAATGTTATATTAAGCTCTAAATGAAGTGTCTATACATAAGCTCACAATGAGTAAATAGAGCAAAACAATTCCATGCTCCATATGTCTGCATAGAGAACCAAAATTGATAGATTGACAGATTAACATAGGAATGGCAATACAAACGTACACTGGGGACTGTGGACAAATGCCTCTGAAGCTTAGGTGTGATAGTTCAGCTCCACTCAGTGAGTAGATGTCAATTAAGCTAGTAAGTGATTTGTCCAACATCTGATGATAGCCAATACACTTTTTTACCTTTATTAGAACGAACCTCAAATCACTAATTTGCTATAGACACTGCCAATGTCTGTGCGGACATTACCCTGACCGGTCTATATGCTAATCAGTGGCCACTTCATCAAACTTGCCCTATTAGATATATTACACTGTCATTGTAGACATTAGTGTATATATAAAACAACCCGGGATGGCAGGATTAATATTCATGTTAACAGAGACATTTCCATATTAATCGGTTTTGAGACCGCAAGGAGAAAATCAAAAGCAGATGAGACATGACCTTATTAACCATATGGATGATACTCATAAAAGGCTATGCATAATTATATCCCACTGTGAAGAGGCTTGTTTTAATGAATATGAAAGTGAAGAATCTATGTAGAGTAACGTGCAGATAAACAGTGGTTCTGCATGTGAGCACAGCTTGCAGTGTATGCAATCGTGTGGAAATACAGCATAAAGAAGAAAAAGTAGCTTGTTTTACGACTCTGGGGAAAGTACCTTGTTCCTGCTGTTTTTTGGCGGCAGCAGCTTTCTGCGCTGGGGAGTAGAAGGCAGAGAGGACGCTGAGAGAGCTGACCAGCTGACTCTGAATAGAGCTCATCTTGGATGGGCCTGCTTTCCCCGTGGGCTTCCCCGCTGCCACTGCTGCTGCTGGTGCAGAGGCTGCTTTCCCCGCAGGCTTGGCTGGCGCTCCCTTCGCTGGGACGGCTCTTTTCCCTGGGCTTTGTTTCTGCGCGCTGGGCCCTTCCTGCTGGCTGGGTGCAGCTTGTTGAGCTCCAGAACCGCCACTCCCCAGCTGGGCCCACTGCTCGCCCAGGAGCCCCGTCAGCCTGGTCACCACCTGTCCCAGGGCCGCTGGGGAGGTGGGAGGCTCACCTGAGCCTCTGCGAGAGGACTGGGCATCGCCGGCCTCACGACGCAAGGCCTGGGCCTCGGTGGAGCCGCGGCGCTGGGCTGCCTCGCTGGAACCTCTGCGAACGGTTGGTGTCTCGCCGGAGCCTCTTCGAGATGGTTCCTTCTCACCGGAGCCCCGCTGCGGGCCTGAGGGCTGGCCTTGGTGGGCCTCACTCGACCCCCGGCGAGCAGGGTGGGTCTGAGACTGGGGTTGAGAGGACTCAGTGGACCGCCGACGTGAAGGCTGAGGCTCCTTGGAGTCTCTGCGAGACACTGAAGTCTGGGATTGGGGCGGGTTTTGGGTGTCAGTTGACCCCGGAGAAGGAGGCTTTTTCTGGGCTCGAAGCTTTGGTTGTGGCTGTCGGTCAATCAATGCCACAGAGGGCTTGTGTGGTTGGGGCTGGACCTCGGCCGGAGGCTGAGCCTGGATCTGAGGGGAAGACTGCGGTTCGGAAGATGTTTTTGAGAGGTTTTGGAACCCACTAGATGTTGCTCTAACAGGCTGAGGGGAGGCTTGAGTCTGCAGTGGTACCAAGGCCTTCTCCTCAGCCTGGGGTTGGGCAGGAAGGGGGATGGGATGAGGCTTAGCTTGCTGAGGTAGGGTTTCACTGGATCCTCTCTGTGGACGTACAGGCGGAGCTTGAAGCTGGAGTTGAGAAGACTGCTCGGTTGTAGGCGTCCGGCCTCTCTGAGGTCTCACTGGAATGACTGTACTCACAGAGGAATTGTCTATTACAACTACACTAGCGCTTTCATTGACCATAGTAGTAACACCTATGATGAGCTTGTCTGTTGCCGTTTCCATCTGTTCCAAAGCCTTCAAAGCATCTTCCTCTTTCTCAACAGCTGTTACCATGCTACTTGTCATGTCTCTAGATTCTAAATCAGTCTGTAGTGTGAGACTAAGTTTTGTGTCTTTAATGACTTCAGTTGCTGCAGAGTCACGAGTCTGTCCATCGTTGGTTTCGTCATCTGGAATCACACTTGCTATACTCTCTGTAACTGCAGAGACACTCTCTGAGATTAAATTGTCTGTGGCCACACTATCTTGATCAGTAATTCCATCGTTTCCACTTCCTCCACTTTCATTGACTACAACATCTCTGACTACTATTGCTTGTTCCTCCATATTTCTCACCGGATTGCCATTCTGCCTTCTGTCTCTTTGTGTTTCTGTCTCTGTCTGCTGGTCTGTCCTCGGTGCTGCCACTGTCTCTGTCACTCGGTCAACAGTATCCACCCTCTCCGTCAACGTCCCGCGGTCTACACTACTGGCCCTTGGCCGCATCGGATGATTGGTCATCGCCGGTCCTTCGTCAGTCTCTGTGACTTGATTCACCCTACCGGCCGCGGGGGTTTCTGTCATTTGATCCTGAGTGTCAAGCCGCTCGGTTTCAGTACCTCGGTCAACACTATTGGCTCTCGGTCTCGCTTGAGGCATTGTTTCTGCTTCTTTGTCGACTATTTCCATCTCCGCTTGTTGATGTATACTTCCAACCATGATTCTGGGTATGCAAACCTCAATACAGATTCTGTCCGTGTCTGTTCCCTGATCCACAGTACCGGGACACTCAGTCTCTGTCTCCTGGTTGGCAAAGTCCACTCTCTCCATCAATGTTGCTCTGTCCACACTCACTCTCCTTGCCGTGCTTCGTGGCTGTGTAGTGCACACCTCTACTCGCACCCCCTCGCTCAGTTGTAGAATCCTCACGTCTTTCTGCTTGTTATCTTCAATTTGTTCCTTCAGAAGGCCTTGGGTTCTCTCCAACTCTTGGGTAGCTTGGCTTAGTTTAGTGTCCAGCATTGTTAGCTTGTGTTGTAGTTGCTGGAGACTAGTTAGGTCGGCGTCACTACTGATTGGATGACCCTTGAGCTCCTCTTGCTTCGGTGATTGGCCACCTGGAGCACCGCTACCATCCTCAGCTTCTTTTATAGTCACTTGAGGTGAAGATAATTGCTGCAATGTGAGGTCTTGGGGTAATTTATTCCCGGTGTGCTCTACGCTTTGTTCAGATTTTTCTGATTGCTGTGTTTTACACCTTGGGACATCTCCTGCTTCTCCTTGTGCTAAATTACTAGATTGTGATTTCCTGTCAATCTGTGAGCCTGTGCTCTTACTTAAACCTTCATTCTCCTCTACTGGAGCTCTGCTTGAAGTCTCTACACTTGTCTTGAGTGGACCAATGACAGCCGAGCCTTCTGAAGGCCGGTCGTCTTCTAGCCTAGTTTCAGAATCAGCCCTTGGGTTTGTGGTAGAAAGTGAGGAAGCCTGAGCCTGAGCCTGAGCCTGAGCCTGAGCCTGAGCCTGAGCCTGAGCTTGAGCTATAGCCTGAGCCTGGAGCTCCAGTAGCAGCCGTTCTCTCTCCTCTCTCAGAGAGCAGATCTGGGCTTTGAGTTCCGGGATGGTTTTGACCTGTTCTTCCAGCTCTCTCACCCGCTTCAATGCTACTGTGATTTGTTGGTGCAGTCCGGTGCGGTCCTGGGGCAATGATCGCCTTTCTGCAAAGTCCGGTGAAGCACGGAATACATTCTCAGACGACCCATTCTCTGGTGTTACAACCACTCGGTCAGGACTGCTAGAGTCTGAGCCCTTTCGGTGTTGTACAGTAATGGGCATGCTAGAAGCTCTTAGCAAATTGGGCCGACTCTGAAGGCCCAGAGGCCTTTCATCCAGCCCTCGGGTCCCAATGTTGACCTCGTCTCTGGGCTTGTTGGTGACATAGCCGCTCCCATGCATTGAGCCACCATCACTTGGCCTGAAGTCAAAGATCTGCTGAACCTCGGTCACCCGGGATTTGGGCTTTGGCCCAAGGGTTGACGTGGCAGTCCAAGTGTCCTTGTCTTTAGGGGCTGGCCGGACTCCATGCCCGGGCAGACTGAAGTTCCTCGGGAGAGTGCTGAATTTGGGCCCCTTGATCCTGCGGTGGATGTGGACCCTTTTGATGGTGTTGCCTTTCTCAATGTCATCAACGTATTTGAGGAAGTCGAGGTCGAGGTGGAATCCATAAGGGGTCTCTACTGAGTAGGGCAGCTGCTTCCTGGGGACTCCCTCACCGGCCTTTGATGAAAAGCCGTTGGCTGGAAAACAGAAATCAATGGATCAATCAATGAAGCTCCAACTATTGGTAAAACCTTTACTAGTTAAAACACTGCGATTGCCATTACCTCTGGTGCAGCTATTACCCCTCATAAAAATGACAAATTAATCAATTTATCCAATGGGGCCTTTTTCCAGATAAATAGTAGGGTAAAGTAACTTCCTTTAGGTCGGTTTATTTATGTCTGTCGCAGCACCAGCAATGGTCAATGTTTATTCACTTGACTAGTTGTGTCTATACTGGTGCACTGCCATACCTTAATCGAACAGACTCATAATTAATGTTTATGAGCAATTAATGAGATACACCTGTTTTTCCTACTGTGAAAAGGGTCTATAATAAAGCAGTGAGGATTAGGGTTAAATCATTCCCTCAAGAGATGAGAGATATTTGTAACTTTGACTCACCAATTCAAACTATGCCACATATAAAAAATAAACCACAGATGAAACTGAACAGATTTTATAATATAAACACTACCTCTATATTCAGCTCTGTTCCCTCATATGGACTATGCTGCACACATGATGCTTTATTATGCTAAACCAAATCATCTAGCGAGGGTTAATGAGCATGCAGCAATTGCACCAAAACACACTCATCTGTATGCAAAATGTGCTTCACACCGTGCCAACATATGCCTCTGAGAGTGGGCCCACCAGGAGACGGTTCATTAAAAGAAGGCCTGTCTGCATGTGATAAAAAACCTAAACCTAATGATTAACATTGTTACACCACATAAATGATAATGGTCATATAGACAGGTCAAGAAATGAATACAATCCTAATATGATGTGAAGAGGAAGTACTTTTGGCCTCACACGGAATGAAGAAGTCAGTCCTATATTGATTGCATGCATTCATTGTTGAACTTCACTACCTATTCTTTGAATAAAAGTGTCCAGTTAAATGACTACCTACAGATGTGGCCTAAATATTGGTCTCTATTCACAGAGCCCAGTGTGTTGGAGGCCGGTGTCCTTCAGTGTCAAACAGCGGACCCTTCAAGCTTGTTAAATACAGGTTCGGTGACTCACCACTTTTCTTGTCCATCATTGGAGGCGGAGTTCACAGTCATGGACTTTTTTTCCAGTATAATTTGGAGTCGGCGGCCTAGGGAGAAAGTAGAAGAAAATAAAACACACCAGCTGTGTGAGAAACTGAACTCAAACCTATTATCATGGCGATGACTTAACTAGTACACACGTCTATATTCGTGGCATTATGTTGAACAACCATGCAACAGTGTTTTCAGAAGGAATGACAACAACAGTAGGGCCAACTGTTAAATACAACGGTTTCTTGACCGTTCGCTTTTGTTAACCGGAAAACAACAACGACTAGGGTTTCTTGTAAACACCAGAGCTAGTTTTGAACTAGAAAGATGTAAGAATAATTGTTTGGTTTTTTTCTAACTTTTCTAACTTTTGATTTTTGTATTGAGAAAACCACAATAACAAGCCAGATTTGTACCGGGACTTTCCCATAGTAGTCTATACAGCAGGAATGAGTCATATTGTACGGAGGATAATTTGGCCTGTCAAACCATGGATAGAAATAAATGCTGACAGCAACCAAAGTCATGGGAAGATTGTATTCAGTTTTGAATCAATGTTTCAGTAACACATTTGCCACCTTATTAATGACTAATTAATCAATAATAAAATCGAATAATAACACATAACAGCCCCTGTGGCTTTCA
>JACYXH010000103.1:387500-417500 GCA_026745465.1 Lota lota | reverse complement strand
TTTAGCCTCTCTTTCTCTCTTTCGGTACACATACATACCAGAGAAGCGGAGGGTCACTGGAAAATGTGTGCTAGTTACGTGTCGCTGCTAAAGCCTGAACAATGAAGAATAATAATAATATTACAGAAGGTTGAGCAATATAAAGAGGAGAGATGGAAACATCTAGGGAACCAGATGAAGGGTGACTCGAAAATGAAGTCGTATGGGAAATGCTACAGACAGAGAGAGAGCGAGACAGAGAGAGTGAGATAGACCGAGAGAGAGGAAGGAGATGGAGAAGGAAAGAAGGAGAGAAGTGTTCATGGTGACACCAAGAAAAAGGGATGAAGAAATTAGAAAATTAGAAAGAGAAGAGATGTGATGCATAAGGGGATTTGTGAATATGTGTGTGTGTGTGTGTGTGTGTGTGTGTGTGGATTGTTTTGGGAATGCACACTAAAGAAACCCAGAGTAGAGCTGATTAATTACCACTGCCATGCTGCCTGCCACACACACATACAGACGCACACACACCTACGAGCACACACACTCACACACAACAGACACATGAAACGCTTCCCACAGAAACACAGGATATAAATAACCCCGGACCCCTCCCTATTGCATGGCTCCATTCAATCTAAAATAGAACATGGAGGGAAAACACACATTTGACACATACACACCCACAAAGAAGGTGCAAAATGGCAGCTATATCTGTGGCCCTTAAGTAGCCCCACTCCAATCACTGCGTAATTAAATACATGTTTTACTGATCTCTCTCTCTCTCTCTCTCTCTCTCTCTCTCTCTATTACTGAGACTATATGTAATGTGTGTCGCTGGCGGTTAATCTGCTCTCATTACGCCTTCTCACCCATCATTGCTAGCTAAGTCTTAGTCTCATTTCAACCGAGAACAGAACATTAGGATAGAAAACAGAGAAGAGGTGAGAGAGAGAGAGAGAGAGAAAGAAAGGTGTTATGCAGATTGAGCTGGGTGACGAAAACAAAGAGAAGAGGTGAGAGAGAGAGAGAGAGAGAGAGTGAAAGGTGTTGTGCAGATAGAGCTGGGTGAGGAAAACAAAGAGAAAGGGGGGGGGATACAGAAGAAAGGGGAAGAGCTGGTAAGGATGACGGATCACCCGGCTGGACTGTAGCACCCAGCCCAATCCCAGAATAACCCCTTGACCAAGACTAATGCGTCCACAGGAACCTCTGCCTCTATCTGACCGTCTTTCAGTCTGTCGTCCAGCGATTGTGTGTGTTCTGCGTGTGCATGTGTGTGTGTGTGTGCTATGTGCATGCATTAACTTGATGGCAGGATAGTCTAGAAGACGGTTAGGTTGTTTGACTCCCAGCTAAAGGTTCAGGATCTGAACCCCAAAGTTAACAGTCTACCTGTCAGGCATCCTTGAGGAAGACACCCAACCCATATCTGCTGCTTAATGACAGGGGTTCTAAAGCCACATTACAGCTCTGTCAAGGTGCCTAGCTCTGTTCCAGAAATGTAAAACCGTAATATTAGGCTTTCTTTATCCAAATATGCATCTTACTTATTATTCTTATATTATATGGCCAGAGAATAGTTATATTTTATACAATAGCAGATGCTTTTCTCTTGTTTCCCCCATCCATTGTTGCGTTAATTCCCTCACGCTTTGCCTTAAAACATCTGTGCTTGTCATCTGTTCTATACGCTTCCTAACATTAACATTTTGTGATCACCTCACTCAGATATTTGGAAAATATGATAAGCCAATTACTTTTAAAAGCATTTTTGGAAATGTATTTGACATCTTCTTTCATACATCTTCCATTTGGCTGAAAAGTTTATAATACAGTTTGATTAGCTAGTAAAAATAATTATGCCGGTCTTGTTATTTTAACACGGATATGTGTGAGTATGTTTGTTTGTGTGTGTGTGTGTGTGTGTGTGTGTGTGTGTGTGTGTGTGTGTGTGTGTGTTTGTGTTGCTTAGGGGAGCTGGATGCCACCAACTCTTAACCCTCTATACAGGTCATCCATTGGAGGGAATTTTGAACTATATATATTTATTTTAATGATTTTTTTTAACCTCTAGTGGAGTGTTTAAACAAAGACTGAAGCCCTGGTTAGCTTTCTCTGTCAGATAGGGGTAATTTAATGACTGACCCCCCTTGTTACCCCCAGTTTGACTGTGTGTAGTTAGTCTGTTTGTAGTTATTCTGTATGCAGTCTGACTAGTCTATAGTTTCCAACACTTTTCACAAAGGTATACATCCCAGTAAGATAGAATGAATGTGGATTGTGTTTTAAGTCAGTTTAATGGACTGTTTGTTGTCTAAGTCAACGGCCAATGAAACAGCTTTAAATGTCGCCATCAAATGAAAAAACTGTTGCCAAGTAAGTCCTACAATAACTACTTGGGGCAGAAAAACAACAGGGGATTATTGGAATTCCTTCTTCCTACCACGAGCTGAATCCCCCTCTATAGAAACACTTGTGACGCCCTGCACATCATCACCTCCTTTACATGTGAAGCACTCGAGTGAGAGGAAGGATGGGGGGGGGGGGGGGGGGGGGGGGGTTCTGCGGAGCTTAAGTCCCACTCCTCCTGGCGGGTGATCACATGATCCTTCTCCTGTCAGGAGCAATCAGATCCCACCTCCACACACCCCCTCAGTTACAAGCCAAAGAAAATGTCAAAGTGAAGCCAACCTCAGAGGTGTAGAACATAGAGTTTTTACCGCACACTTTCTAGCTCCTCAATGGGGGTAAGGTTTGGTTTCTTCGTTGGTGAAAATAGTGTCAAAGGATCGTCTCAAAACTGGGTGTAATGCTGGTGTCTTCTACATTGTGATGGGCGAGGGTTGTAAAGGCCTTCTCAGTCAGTCTGCCTGTCAATCAGAATTTCAGAGCACTCATCATGCATGAGAAAACAATAACGCTCTCTCTCACAACCTCCAGTTTGTGTATTATTTGGTATGAATAAACAAAGTCCTTTGCCAGGCGCACATTTTTCCAAGCGCAATGTCAGAAAGGCTAATTGCTATTGCTATACTGAAATGTTGAAATGTTTGACTTCACCTCACTCGACCAATCCAGAGAGATAGAGATTATTACATTTGTGTGTGCGTAAGTCTGTGGGTGTGTGTGTGACAGGTTCACTGATCAGTGTTTCAGGCCAGCATTCTCCCACCCACAGTTAGGAGCTCTACAGAGTGTAAAAAATAACATCCTAAGTGTTAGGTTCATACAGAATCTGGCAATATAGAACAAAAATGTAAATCAAGTATTTGTTCTGTTTTTACTTTGTCCTGTTATTCAATTAAACCTTATAAACATTGACCTCCACCCATGTCAGGCGTATATGACTATAAAGGAAGGGCTTTCAAACTCCCTCTGTGAGTTCCGATACACTTGGCTGTTATGTTGAACCACCACCTCAGCCCATTGGAATGAAGGTCCTGACTATGTATATGTTTAAGAGATGTTTGGTCTTTGATGTCTGTCTCAAAAACAACATGCACTGTGTAAGATATTTATTCCAAGTTTGGGCAATCTACAATATAGGTCCGAACACGTGTGTGCAAGCGTGTTGAGTGGGTGGATGTGTGAAATTCCAAATTCTGGCTAGCGACCTTCACAGCTCATAAGAAGAAACATGCAGACCAACAGCTTGGAGATTTTTAAAGAAAACACTTAAAAAAAACTCCACACATTAAGCTGAGCAAATAAAAACACATTGAATATGCAGTCAAACCCATTGCTATTATAATGAGTTGAATTAGACTTTGTACATTGTGTTGCTGTTTGCCATTTAACATAAAGCCATGTGCTAAGTTTTGGCCACCATTTTATTATTAATGTTCCTTTATGTTTATAACATCAAAAAGATACATTAATATTCCAAGGTTTATAATATCCATTCAGCACTCTGGAAAAACAGATAAATGCTTCAGTGTGGGACACACTCACGCACAAACGCGTGCACACACACACATAGCTCAAGGTTCTGTTGTTTGAAGCAGGACGGCAGCCCTTATGACCATACACAGGCTAGACAAACCCAGCATAGTCTCAAAGTATCACACCCTGAGCCAGCTTTACATGAATGGGAAATATGTTTTGCTTTTATTGGTTTTATTTTCCTATGTCTCAAATCACGGCTGTAAGCCACTTGATAGTGTTTGGAGACCTGTGTTGCAATGTAGTAATGGTGTGGGCTGCTAGGATCAGTACTATATGCAAGACACCATTAGTAACTCTAACCCTAGTCTAAGCCTAATCTAGTTTATCTTGTTGGGCCAGTTGGTTTACCAAAAATGGTAGTCTGATTATCAAATAATTGATCTAAGTCTTTTGAGGACAACGTAGGATTCTGTTTGCTATTGAGCATCATTATTTTTGGGATCAGTGTTCCTCAATACAGAAAATATACTGTAATTACTGAGCTCGACAGAATCACAAATAGATGCTTTTGAGTAATGTGACAGTAAGATGAATGTATGTGCCTGCATGTGAGCGATTGTGTTTGTGTGAGGCATCGATGTGTGGAGTTGTGTGCGATTGTGTTTGTATGAGAAATAGGTGTGGCTGTGCTTGTGCAGTACAGGTGTGTGTGTGTGTATGCATTCGGCGTGCATGCGTGCACATGAACCTCAGCGCTAAGCAGCGGCCAGGAGCACAGCATCCTGAGGAAAGGACCGGGTGTTGATAAGAACCAAAACTTGTTTATACCTTGAGGCCCACGCCTATCCCAGCCCACTCTGAACACCACACACACACACACACACACACACACCAGCCCTCTATTACAGGACCGGCACGAGAACAATGACCTGTACATGAGAAGGAGAGGAAGGTGAACCCCCCTCCCCCCCACCCATTCACAGAGAGGGTTCAGAGACTCGGAGAAACACAACGAGGAATAACTGGTGTGTGCTAAACTCATTCGGGTGTGGGGAGGTTCCACTTGAAACAGATACAATGAGTGACAGAACGTTACACAGAGAAAGAGACAGAGAGAGATTTATGGGGGTGGCCTTCATTGCAGTAATGAGCAAGTATTTCCTTTTCGGGCGAGTGTCAGCATTAAGCGTTTTCTACTGGGATGCGTCTATGCTATATCGGAGCCATCGTTGACGCGCAACGCTTTCTTTTCTCTCTGCTGTCCCTACCGTCGATATTCTGGGGGACGGTAAAAGTCAGAGTGGAGGTACTGGCGGGGTGATAAATGCATGCAATCACATCTCATGAAATACAAAATGAGAGCCGTTCAGAGGTGTTAAAGGACAATACTGGTATGAGTGATCAAACCATCATAACCGACTGTCCTGGCATCACTAAAACACCCATTACAGATATAATTTGGCAAAAGGACTTACTTGTGTAGATTCTGCAGAAGAGAATTAAGCGTGCGCTAATGTTAACAATAGCAATGTAACACTTTTGTCTATGTGATAAGGTAACTTCAATGTAATGTTGCACACAAACTCCGTACTGACCGATGCAATTTTATTCCAAAAGACCAAAGAGCTTTATTGCCATTGTTTACACTGAATGTTCTTCGACAGAATTGGGACAAGGAATGACAGCTTTTGTGCTTCAAGAGTAGAGAAGAGTTGTGTGGAAGAGATTGTCGGTAGGAGAAATACAATACTAACAATGGCTGTCTTCATTCCTTCCACGGTGTGTTTCCTGATCTCTCCACCTTTAACCCCAACTCTCTTTGTCTTGCATGCTCTCCTCGCGGGCGTCTCCCTGGACTCTTACGCTTTCCCACATATCCTTTTGTTCTTTCATCATTTCATAATAAAACATTTTACCTTCTCTTCGTCCCTGTCAAACCCTTTTCACATTCTCATAGAAGTCCAAAATATTTGCTCCACTCTGAGCCTCGCTCCACCTACACCTCATCCCTCCTCCATCCTTATGGCTCCTTATCTGCTTCTCACACTATGGCGCTCAACATTTCCCTCTCCCACTCTATCGCTCTCCCTCACTCTCTCTGCTAGACTTGGTTTTATGGGGGATATCAGATAGAGAAATAATCCTGCTTTTGCAGAATTGGAATAACACACAGATGGCCAGGCAGAGAGTGAGATAGACAGCCAGAGAGAGGGTGAGATAGACAGCCAGAAAGAGGGTGAGATAGACAGCCAGACAGAGAGTGAGATAGACAGCCAGACAGAGGGTGAGATAGACGGCCAGACAGAGAGTGAGACTGACAGACAGAGAGAGTGAGACAGACAACCAGACACAGAGTGAGACCGGCGGCCAGAATGAGAGTGAGACAGACGGACAGACAGAGAGAGACAGACAGGCAGACAAACAGAGAGAGCGTGAGACAGCCGGCCAGACAGATAGTGACAGACCAGACAAACAGAGACCAAGACAGACAGAGAGAGAGACAGACAGAGAGAGAGACAGACGGCTAGACAGAGAGTGAGACAGACAACCAGAAAGAGTGAGACAGACAGACACACAGAGTGTTAGACCGACGGCCAGACAGATAGTGAGACAGACCAGACAGATAGAGACCGAGACAGACGGGATAGACAGAGAGTGAGACAGACGCCTAGACAGAGCATGAGAGCAGCGGGACAGACAGAGAGGGAGACAGGATAGCAATACAGAGTTTGAGAGAGACTGCCAGACAGAGAGTGAGACCGACAACGAGAAAGAGAGTGAGACAGACAGCCACACAGATAGTGAGACTGGCAGCAGCACAGAGATTGAGACAGACAGCAACACAGAGAGTGAGACAGAACCAGAAAGAGAGTGAGACAGACAACAAGGCAGAGAGTGAGACCAACGACCACACAGAGAGTGAGACAGACAGAGTGAGATAGATGGACAGACAGAGAGTGAGACAGACAGCCACACAGAAAGTAAGACAAACGGCCACACAGAGAGTGAGACAGACGGTAAGATGACTCAGATCGGAAAGAAGGGTTTTTCATCATGAAGCACACCTGAGCTCATTTGGAAAGCAGAATGCAATCTTGACCCCCCCCCCCATCCCTCCCACCTCCCATCCCTCCTCTGCTTCTCTATTGCGGTCTCTCTTAATGAAGGCAATATTTTGGGTCAGACAGGACGCTACACGGCTTTGGGACCTCGTCTGAACATTTCCCAGGAATCTCTCCCGACATGAATGAAGAGTGAAGAGACTCACCATAGGTCGAGCAAGCGGTGTTAGCCTGGTGTGAGAGTAACCAGTAAATGTTACGAGGGTGCTTAATAAAAATGGCATTTCAGCATTGGTGCCCGGTCAGTGTGGTAGGATCACTAACAGGGAAAACCACAATGGCTTCTGGGAAATGGAGGATTAGGAGTGGGGTGTTTATTGGGGCCACAATATTTAGTTGTATTTTATGTACGCACAAATCTATGTAAGAAACTAGAATAAAAAAATACCGCCTGGGATTAACTGATAACCACTAGGAAGAGCGTTTTAATATTTCAAATTCAACTTTGAATGTAATCCATTTCCAATGGTTTCGGTTCCCGGTACATCAGCAGGACAAACGAAAGGAGAGGAAAGGAGGAAATAGAACAAAGGTTTCTCCTCACCTTTCTCTCATCTTTCTTGACACCTTCAAAGGTTTCCTATCAGAATGCAAATGAAGTGACGGATTGCGGAAGTGCGGTGAAGCAAATCTTGAGAATGAACAGCAGGAAGGGGATAGAGGTCTGTCTCTTTTACATGGTTGAGTCCCAGAAGCCCAAGGCCAAAGGGGCAAGCAGGGGAAGAGCAAGAAGACACAGCTGCGGTCAGCCTGCTGGACGATCTCAATTTCCGGTCTTTAAAAGAAAAATCCATTTGCACTTCCTCTATTTTCAATTCTCTTTCTTTCCATGATCTCACATTTGCATCAGGCTGTTTACCCCTATTTCTTTCTTCAAGTCAATTCAATTTAGTTCCATGGGATGTTCAAGCATGGGAAATGTATTAAAGACAAGATAGTAAAAATGAAATAAGACGAAACAAATGTGCAAAAGACTTTCGGAGAGGGACGTTATGTCTCGCACGTGCCAAGTGTTCAACCATGTGCAAATAATATGCACAGCTTGAGTTCCTTATCACAACAGGTCGCTTCACTTGCGGCATGTGTGTGCAAAATAACTTGCTGGTATACTCTGGGTAATATGTGTGTTTTTGGGTTTCAGACCAGCTGCTGCTTTGTTTGCTTTTCATGTTTACGAGATAAACAGCAGCAACGTGCACACAGTCATGCGCACGGAGAGAGAAAGAGAGAGGGAGAGAGGGAGCAAAAGGGAGTGAAAGAGCAGGAGAAAGAGAGCAAAAGAGATGAAAAGAGAGTGAAACGGTGAGGTTGATTGGGCGTGGGGTGGGGGAGGAAAGGAGACACTGATGGGAATGAGGAGGGAATGAAAGAGGATGGATGGAGGAGGAGGTGAATATGGAGCAGCTGCAGTGGCCAGGAGATAAGGGGACAGTGACAGGGCGGCTGGAAGAGGGGAGAGAGAGAGGCATTACTGAGAAGAGCTGAGATTGGAAGCGCCAGAAGCAGACAGTAAAGTCCTGGACAGTATATATACGTCAAATTGTACTTAGGCACGACAATATCATAAACTAGTATCTATAAGAGCAGTAAAAGCTATTAGGAGGACATCACGAGCCATCATAGAAAATTAGATGGGGGGAAAAGGTATATTAGGTACACACACACACACACACACACACACACACACACACACACGCACACACTAGCAGTATCCCCAGTTTCAATGCACACAGTCTGTGTTTGCAGATTGGTTTAAACTGCACACAGTCAGAGAACATACACAAGGGACACACTAACATGCACACACACACACACACACACACACACACACACACAAACAAAATATGGACAGCTTCACAGCAAATTCTTTCACAGAGGAAGTACAGTATCTGGGATAAGGAGCAAATACCAAAATCACAATTTCATAGAACACCACCACTGATTCCTCCCCCGTTTTGACCCATTCAGCTCACCTCATTCTGTCTCCGCAACGTCTTTATCTGCTGTCAGGGCAAAAACAAGGGTGAGGTGGGAGCACCATATCTGCACAAGAACAATAGCTCACCAGAGAAAATAAACGAATATGCAATAAGATACATGAACGAGAGAAGAGGGAGTAGGTTAGGGAAAAACCCACAAATCAAAAGCAGGAGACACAAGGTAGAGCTTCATCTGCACCTCTCTCTCTCTCTCTCTCTCTCTCTCTCTCTCTCTCTCTCTCTCTCTCTCTCTCTCTCTCTCTCTCTCTCTCTCTCTCTCTCTCTCTCTCTCTCTCTCTCTCTCTCTCTCTCTCTCTCTCTCTCTCTCTCTCTCTCTCTCTCTCTCTCTCTCTCTCTCCTCTGTGGTTTGTGGGAGAGGCCCGTGAGACCTGCTCTCTCGGGGTCACTGTCCGCTATCTAATGATCCTCCTCCCAAAATATACTCATCCGTTTCTTTCTGTGGTCTCATCTCTCTCTAATAGAAAGAACAATTATGAAAGAGGGAGAGGGAGAGAGAGAAGAGACAGAAAGAGAGGGAGAGAGAGAAAGAAAGAGAAGGAAAGAGAAAGAGAAAGAAAAAAAATGACAGCGAGAGAGAGGATGGGAGGGGTGTGTGTGCAAAAGAACACATTAATCAAATAATGCATAAATAGGATTTCCATTAACTAACACATAATAACAATAGAGTGTCTGGTTGCTTTGGGGAGGGGGGGGGGGGGGGGGGGAGGGGATGAACAATACGAAGGAAATTACCCAGCATTCAACTCCACACAACCCCAGTCATTGTTACGCCAAAGTAAACAATAGCTTTCTGGCCACCATGACCAGGGATCTGAGGTCATGGAGCGCCAAGCCAACCATTTACTCTTATCTTCTCCAGTCCTATCTACTGTAGGACACATCCAAAATACCCTCCCACGTACATATGTGTTTGCAGTTATATCAATATGCTGCGATGGGATAGTTTGGGAGAGCAGGGCCGGACCTAGAACTTTAGGTGCCCTAGGCAAGCTTCAGCTGGCATCCCCCCTCCACACAGCTACAGTTTTTTACAAATACAGCAACATTAGCATTTTGGTTTATTTGGACTAAGGGTGGGAACGTTTACACCTTTTCGTAAACAATGACACGTCCAAGTTTTATCCAGTATGTGTACATTTGTTTTTGTCGATTGTAGGACCATATCTGCGATCGTTAAGCAATGGTTATTGATTTTCTTTATTCATTCCTTTTATTCATATATGCATGGGATGTCTTTAAAAAAAAAATGAGTATCATGTACAGTTTTTTCTAAACTATTATAAATTCACCAGCGAGTACACGTGTACTCATGTACATGTTCCCAATACTAATTTGGACAGCCTGCCCGGACACCTTTTTCATTCCAAACCAGAATAAACACACAAGCGCACACCTTTTGACAGGGTTAGTGTGAGCTAACGTTAACGTAATTAAGCTGAGCTGAGCTGTGGTATAATTATACCACATAGACTGACTGTAACTCACTACACCAAAACTAGTCTAACAGTATTTACTCAAATAAAAATGTCATGCACAACAACAATTATGCAAATGATGTATAGTTGAACATTCACCCTAGCATGTTTGTCGTATGCTTCTGTTTTCTATTTTTTGTACTGCGCCGCAGATGGCTTTTGCCTTTTCATGTTCTTGCTCTCCACATTCATTCAACTCCCCTGTACCAATCAATGATCTAGCCTGTTCTGACTGGGATGATTTCTTTTGGCACCCCCCTCGGGATGAGGCCCTAGTCGGCTGCCTATGTGGCCTATAGGAAGCGCCGCCCCTGAGTGAGAGGCTTGGTTGGACTACTAGAAGTGGAACAACTTTGGTTTGGTGGCTTTTGTACGAGTTTAGCATCAGCATCTATTGCCACCCACAGGCACGCGCGAACACACATGCGGGCCAACACACATAATATCAAAGCAAAAGGGTACCAGAGGACCATATGGAGGCCACTCTGAGTTATGTCATTACTAGAGATTCACTTTGTCTTGAAGTTTTTTTAATTTTAGTTGAACTTGTTGAGAATGTCAGTTCATAGCAGGTGGGTAGTGGCCTTTTGCTACTACAACTATACGACTACTAGTGTGTATCTAAACACACAAGCTCACTAATGGCAATGGGAGAGAGCAAGAGCGACAGAGAGAGAGAGAGAGAGAGAGAGAGAGAGAGCCAGAGCCAGAGCCAGAGCCAGAGCCAGAGCCAGAGCCAGAGCCAGAGCCAGAGCCAGAGCCAGAGCCAGAGCCAGAGGCAGAGCCAGAGACAGAGAGAGCAAACTGGAGAGGAATTAGGTTTTATTTCTAGGACAGCTTACTGCTCATTTAGAGTCGGTGAACAAATCTTTATCAACTCATAATCTAATGGGGAATGAATATTGATCGTAAACTTTGTCACGCAATCTACCTTCTTCTTTAACCAGCCTTTGGTATCACACTGGATAACGTTTACATAGATATGCAGTGCTGCTCTATTGTTACATACAATGTATTGCTTGGGAAGGGTGCTAGGCCAGGATGGTGGATAGTGACCTTGGATATTGGGTGTTTGACTCCAAGCTGAAAGGTTTTGGTTTTGAATCCCAATGTCCACAGTCTACCTGCATAGACTGCTGAGCAACATGCCAACTACTACCTGCTCCTTAATGTCATGTATACAAAATGTTATGATCATTACCTCTTATAATGATAGCATAATCATCTCATAATCCGAGGACATTTAGATAGCTTATATGATATCTTGATCATCATCTTTTTTAACATTTGTAATGATATTCAGCGAGTCAAGACACACCAAGTAGGCTGGCATGAAATAAATTGGCAAATGTTTTTATCTCAATAATTTGTCGAATTCGAAGTAAATTCGAAGTAAGTTGTTTAAAGGAAGAGAAATAAGAGTGTTGGAAGGTGGAAAAGGCACGCAGAGATGAGCAAACGTGAGTGTGACAACGGGTGATGGAACGCTGCAGTAGGGCCGGCTGTACCAAACACCAGCAGCAGGACCCAAAGGCTCTACCGGCCCCCATAGATCACGCGCTAAAAGCCCCTCCATACATCACCACGTGGTCCCGAGGTGGCTCCCGTGTGCGGCTCCCCCGATATGACAAGATGATTACCAGAGAAGTGTTTATTGATCCACCTGGGGAGAAATATGGGTGCTGCTGGGTGTGAGGATACAGAGGGACCCATGCACGGCGGGAGACAAGGAGGACTTAGTTGTGTTTGAAAGGCTGAAGAAAGCTTGCTTACCGGGAATTTCAGTAGTGCCCTGTAAAAATGCACATGCTACACGCCACCTAGGTGTCTGCCACACTCCACCTAGGTGTCCAGAACTGGGCTCCTCCAGACAAGGACGCAGGGTGGTGGTGTTGGAAGACCGGTTTATGGTAAACGTTTGTAGACAATGATAGATGTGTGTGTGGTGATGGCTGGTTTAACCTGTGCACATTGATTGCTCAATGTGCAAGAGGTGTGCAGCCTTACCCAGTGCCAGAGTCCAATCAGTCTGACTCGAGCTGCTTAAACCAGCCATCATCCACACACACTCCCACATGCACATATGGGTCAGGGCCGGCCAAGACCATGGGCAAATCTACATGGAGCACATAACGTGTATAATGGCTATACTGATTCAAAAAAAATAATAATTAGCCTAATCCCTTATTTCATATTTGTGTCTCCCCATTGAACTATCTATCTATTCTTATGTTCAGTTGACATAAGCGTATTTGGGCACAAATTCTTACTCAACCAGCTATGCTTCAAACTTTTGTCCACAGAGCTCAATTGTTTTTCCTTCTCCCACGCATCTCCTTAGCCTAGTCCCAGTCTTCTGCCCTTTGGCAGCAATGGAATAATTCAGTAAATAAGGCACCTCAGTCATGAATCACAAAGCATAAGAAATTAGACTACAAATGACGGAGAAAAGGTTCTCTCAGAGAGGTACAGGAAATTGATTTTCCCCTCGCTTGCTGCGTTAGCTTCATCGATCACTTCAGTTTCTTATGTGTGTGCGTTGCTGACCCGTGACGACGTAGAGCTCATACTTGGCCACAGCCATTTTACTTGCATTACTGGAATTAGGCAATGTATCCAGGATATGGGATTGAGGACTATCTATCTTCGACCACGATGCCAGCGGGCACGCCTGGTCTCATCACTCATAGGTCTCACTTCTACTTTGTGATTACTTGACTATTTAAGCAATTTTGCGGATTCACAGCAAATTCAAAAGGAACAAGTACGGGTTGGGCATCATGCTCAAGGATGACAACAGGTAGGTTGCTTACATTGGGAATCTAACCCAGCACCTTTTCGTTTGGGAACAGCCTAACCTCTAACTACGCTATCCTGCTAACCCAACAATCAACGACTCCAGAAGGCCATTGGAAACTAACGGGAGAAAAACAATGTATCTCCTTTTCCACAGTTTTCTCCCAACACGGCGAGGAAGACGAGGGGGGACGAAGTCACTGATTTATAGCAGGTAGTGGCTCCCGAAGGCACGTGTGGTGCTGTGGAACGTGGTGCTGTGGGCGAGGGGTCGTTAGCAAGCCTAGGAGAGAGGAGAGCGGTGATGGATGCTTGGCAGAGGCATAAATACAGCCGTGCTCTACCAGACACAGCCGCGGGGGCAGATGTTTTCTGGCATGCTAGTAAAAAAGGAAAACTAAATCCAAGCCAACAAGTATGAAACAGCAGGGCCGATGGCGAAGGGATGTTCATATAACAAGAGGCAGCGGCTGTGTTTACTTTCTGCATGATTGATGAGGTCATCAGGAAATGGCGGTGTCAAAATGATAAAGTAAAATATTGAGGGGTTTCAAAAACAAATAAAAACCTAATAAATGAGTCATATGTGTGAGAATGTGTGTGTGTGTGTGTGTGTGTGTGTGCATTTCTTGAGCATAGATGTGTTGTCGTCATTTCAGGGCTTCCATATTCTGCTTTGTTCATTCTCTAACCTAAGGCAAGGAAAATATGGTTGCCTGATAGTTTTCCTTATGAATAATTGGGTTCTTTACAAACTGTAACCCTTGACCCTAGAAATGACATAACGGTTTGTCAAAATAATATATTCATTTGAAACGTGACGTCAAACCTTATGGACGTGGAAGTGACGTAAGGTTTTCAACATTCAACCTTCATTGAAGAGCTTAACACCTGGTGCATGTCTTGGCAACCCATCAAAAAATCCATAGTGAAACATTTGAAGGAGATTCAATGTTCACATTTAGGCGTTTACTGTCTGGGGAAGGGAACTACTAATCCCTAATTGGGGCAGAATTTGTTTTAGTATCAAACCACAGAAAGTGATTCTGGTTGATTATGGGAAACAGGCGAGAGCAGACATCAAAATATACAATAATAGTTTCAGTGTAATGATACCCACCGTGTAATGTTATAGTAGTATGCACACGGCTAAGCACCATAAATACATTCCATCCGCACAAACGCTCACAAGTGTATGTATTCCTTTGTTTTATTTAATTAGCAGCAGCAGTAGCAGCAGCAGCAGCAGCAGTAGTGTGTGTAAGCGGGTGTATAAGTGTGTGTGTAAGGAGCTTTAGCACATCTTAGCTCTCCTAGGGGAGGCAGAGCAACCGCCTGAACTCTGTCTGTGTCAGTCAAGCCAACCAAACACGGTCTCCAGACCACTATGTGTGTGAGTGCCAACAGTGTCACTGTCTAAGGTTTCCTACGGAGGAGAGATCGTAGTGCAAGACCATCCTAGAGCACCACACATGCGCACGCGCACACACAAACACACACACACACACAGCTTTAGCATCCCAAACACAGGCTAACTCCTATCTATCTATCTGCTATGTGGCTGTTGAGGATCCAAGCCTAAGAATTGTACTCTTGCGTACTTGTACGTTAAGATGTAATAAAAGCAACTCTGATTCTGATTCTGATCAGATGTGTCTCTTGATTTGAACCGCGACAGGAGAGAATGAAATGTGGTTTGGTTTGTGAGAGACAAAGACAGAGTTTAACTGCACTCGTGTTGTGTTCACTAGGCCATCAGCCCCGGCAGTGGAGAAAAGCAGTCGATTTAAAGACATAAAAAAGGCAATCAAGAAACAAGTTCATTCATTCACTCATTCATTCAAGATGAGTATGTGTTGTAGGATTTCGTTGTCCGACATATTCTGATTCAAATATTGATACAAGAGCTGAATGTAACATATTTACTGTACCTAATCATAAAATAACCATTGTATGTCATCAGAAATGAAGGAAACAAGCTAAGTCGAAATACTGGCTTTAAAATGTCCATTCCGGGTCAGAATGTTTGTTTTAGTTTTGACCTGTGCTTCTGAGTGCCCCGGGTTGCCAAATATGAAGCAAATTGGCACACAAACACAGCGTGCTGGAGCCATATCCTGGATACATTGACCAATTTAAGTAATGCAATTATAAGGGCTGTGGCCAAGTACAGGCTCCACATGGTTGACACAGTTGCAGGTCAGCAATGTACAAGTAAACAAAGTGAAGAAGCCGAAGCGATCGATGATTCTACTGCAGCAAGCAAGTGGAAAGTCAATTTCCTATTGTCATTTGTATTCTAATTTCTCATGCTACGTGATTCACGACTGAGGTGCCTTATTTACTGAATTATTCCATTGCTGCCAAAGGGCAGAAGACTGGGACTAGGCTAAGGAGATGCGTGGGAGAAAGAAAAGCAATAGAGCTGTGTGCACAAAAGTTTTAAACACAGCTGGTTGAGTAAGAATTAGTGTCCAAATGCTAATCTCAACTGAACATGAAAATAGATAGATGGGGAGACACAAATATAAAAAAGGGATAACTTTTATTATCAGTATAGCCATTCTTTTTTGTTATTGAGAGTTGTATTTATCATTTTCTCCATAATACAAAATGAACATTAAAGGATCTATATGGGTTGCCAGATATAAAACAAATTGGCACACAAACACATTGTGCTGCAGCCATGGAAGCAAGCAAACAAACTGGATCACCTGAGATTGTACTTGATTCTAGCTGACCTAAAAAGCCTCGTCCTTTAGCAGTGCTAAAACAATGGTTAATCATTTAAAAGATGGAGACAGCTTAGAACCAAGAAGGATTTCAAGACAGATGCCACCAGAGCTGGTTTATAGTTTGCAAACAATAAATAAATTGCAAACATATAAATTAGCTGATAAACTTACAGTGTAGGACTCACGTCGAAAAGTTGAGCTTGTCTCAAAATATTATGTTGCGCTCGGCTCATCTTGTGTTTGTTTCCGTTCATTGTCCTCAACCTGGCAACCCGCGTGAGCTTCGAGTCTGGGAAGGATGGGGTGGGCGGAGACATCGCTCTCCAATATTGTGAATTTAGACTGCAGAACACATTGGAAACGCTTGGTGTAATGTTACATATTGTAACTTCAACAAGGTAAGTGGTGGAGGGAGCGGGTAGTGCATGGTGTTTTCCTTTGTTGGTAGATTTTATATTGTGTTATAGTGTGTTACAATAAGCCATAAGATGAGCACGTGAGCAAGGGAGCACATGAGTGTGTTTATGACTTGTGAACCGAGAAGAGAGCTATGCCAGGGAAGGTTTATGAATCTGTCTCCATTGCCAAAATATATTAAGGCCTACGTTGGGACTTTGTGTTAGAGGATCTATTTGAGATCGAATGACAACAAATATTGTAGCAGGGAAAGAAATGTGTAGGCCTATATATATTTATATAAATAGATATAGAAAGCAGATGTCCAGATATGTATCATAGAACGATTTGGAGATAATGGCAGCCTGATACCGTTATGTTGGGAAGAGATGGGTGAGGATGGAGGGAATGGGGAGTATTCTCTGGGCAGGAGGAGAGATATCAAATGAAATCCCTCAATACCTCCCCCTCCTCCCGGCTATAGCTATACTTCTCCCTTTCACTCTCACCCTCTTTCTTCTATTGTCTCATGAAGGAGGAAGGGTAAGGTCACGTTCTCCTCCTTTCTCTTGTAGCGAGATATATACACATGCACACACACACACACACACACACACACACACACACACTCTCTCTCTCAGAGGAGTGTGGTCAGACATTGTTTCTGCCGATGATGGCGGCTCAGTTAATTACACAGTAAAGCGGTCGTGTGACTAATCTCTATGCTATGCGCACACACACACACACACACACACACACACACACACACACACACACACACACACACACACACACACACACACACACACACACACAAAAGCCTGCGCACATACACACCTCTGGGGTTTCCTCTCTAGCCTGGTCCTTAATTACTCTGCCTTTACACTGTCTTTTCACCTTAGCTTCTAAGACCATTCCATACATGTCGTATAATTGCAAGCCGCAACTCAACGCAATCCCAGAGCCTAAAATATCCCTTTGAGCAAAGCATGGATCCATAGAACGTCCTTGCTGGGAGGTTTTACTCCTTTGGGGATGAAGACATAAATCTGGCTGTATTATATTATGATATGCACACACACACACGGGAGAGGAATGGGCATAAATAAAGATGCAAGGGGAGACATACTACACCCAGTGGGAGGAAGTGGGAGAGACAGAGAGAGAGAAGAGAGACAGAGAAGTCAGAATTGGTGTAAAGTTGTAGAGGGTGAAAGGGCGGCATCGTCTCACTATCTTTCTTACTGTCATGGTAAATATAGCTTAGTGACGTTGCAATATAAACACATCCATTACGCACACGCACACACACATCCCTCCCACATCACACACATAAGAGCGTAAGAGCATGGGAAAATAAAGTACAAAGCACAAGGTTAAAGGTTGGATGTGCCAAACACACACACACACACACACACACTCCAAGCTTTCCTTACAGTTCCACTAGTGCAGTTACTCCATTGCAGCAACATTGCAATATATATTTTGGTTTTCAGAAAAATCAGTTGGTTCACGGTGGTGAATGCATTGGGATATCAGCCAACAGCATGGTCCACATAGTAAATGAGAAAGATAAATTGTGTTAGCCCTGGAGGGACCTCATTTAAGCCCAGAAATATTGCATCCCGGAGCACAAGAGTACAACAGAACAAAAAGTCACACTGCAGAGTTGGAGCGGGGCTTTGAGGCGCACTGCTTGTTTACAAAAGTAAAAAGAGGGAAATGAAATGGCTTGGTGGGGGTGCGGGTAAAAAGAGACAACATGATGAAAAAAAGGAAGAAGGGAAAAAGGGAAGAAGATGAAAAAAGAAAAAGGGACAAACGTTATGTGTGTAGTGTACCCAACATGGACCTGAGATGGTCCACACCATTTTGTGATCCCTGCCTTTGAAACCAAAGTAAAATCTCTTGTGTTTGTGTATATTTAAAAGCCGAAAGTGAAATGATCTGAGGTGTAAGTAGTCGAGTGACAGCGGTGTACTGTGGATTCTGGCACTCAGCGTTCATCAAAGAACCTTCTGTATGGCCGTGATCAAACCTCAGAGCGGAAGCTGGAATACGTATAGGCACTCTGCTAACCACTCACTAGGGGTTCTCCTCTGGGTTGAAACACACACACACACACACACACACATCTGCTAAAGTACAAACCGTCCTAGATGTTTGCTCGAATTTGTCTCTCCCTACCTCCCTCTCAACAAAAACAACAAAACAATGAAATGCTTTATCCATCCCATAAAGCCGACCTAAACGTGTTCTATTTTGAAAGGGAATCAGGCTCTCTCCTTTGCTAGTCCTACATGATGTTTAGCCCCATTTAGCTCACTAGGAGAAGGTCGTCAGAGCAGATGGCCGGAGACGTATAGAGTACAGATGGCCTGCACTGCACACTGTGTGTGGGTGTGGGTGTGTCTGTGTGTGTGTGTGTGTGTGTGTCTGTGTGTGTGTGTGTGTGTGTGTGTGTGTGTGTGTGTGTGTGTGAATAGGTATGCGTGTGTAGGAGGGCCCAATTAAGCCACATCATGAAATAAGAGAGGAATGAGAGATAGATGGATAGAGAGCCAGAGAGAGCAAGAGGGTGAAGAGGGATAGAGAGATCTAAATATATATAGAGAGAGGGATAGTGAGGAGAAATAGAGACAGCGAGAGAGAGAGAGCTCAGGGAAAAGGCCTGTACCAGCTAGAGCGGCCATCTCTACTCTGAATGGGCCACTTCATATCACTTAAATCACCAGGATTAGAAAGAAATAACAGCCACCATATAGAAGTGTCCTTTGGCAACATGGAGGGAATGAGTTCCTGTCCACCTACAGATCTATCAGGCAAACCCAGCTACAGGTCTATCTAGCAGGCCCACCTACAGGTCTATAAGGCCTGCCCACAAATGGGCTGTGAAAGGCAACTGTGAAAATGTGCTTGTGTGTTGCTCAGGCCACTGTCTTTGTTCGGTGGAAATTCCCCATGAGCGCTTCATGATAGTTTATAATCACAGTCATTATGGGGAGTTTTACACATAATAATGATGTATCGATGCCGGCTATGAATTCAAGCGTCATTAATATACATGTTGCTCGGTTGGTGTGGATCTCAACACTATATCATCGTGAAAATGCAATAAAAGAAATCACAGAATCAGAAATCAAGACATGGACAAAAGCTTGTATTGAATTATCACCTATAGCCCTTCTAAGATTTGTTATTTCAAAGCAATCAAAATGTGTGAACATTGAAGGAAGGTCATTTACTTTTTTTTTATTAATACAACCGCATCAGATTAGAGTGAGGTATTATTGGATGCCCCTGTTCCCTGGATGTTTTTAATACTGCGGCTTCATTCAAGTGAAATGTGACCTTAAATCTCACTGCGATAAGGGAAAGGGGATCTAGAAACTTCTAGACTTCTAGAAGCCACGTCCAATTATGTGGCTGCCTCCAACCAACCATCACACTCTCACATGACTAAAAACAGCAGGATTATCATCCATCCATACCTAACCTGCACGCATGCACAGACACACATGTGCACGCACGCACACACACACACACACACACACACACACATACAACACACACAACACACAGGGATATATGAGTATCAATCCATCCAATTTCCATTGTGGAAATAACCCAAGCTGGAGATCTGCTGATCCAGCTTTTCCTTGGCATCTCAGATGACCAATAGGTTACACAACAACTAGAGCTGTCCTTTCCTTTCCCCCTCGCTCAGCTACTTCTATTTATTCATTCTGCTTGTCTCATTTCTAGTAGCTTGAGCAGCTTAAAGCTAGGGTAGACAATTTAGAGAAACCAGCCAGAGTAAACTAGATTTTGAAAGTATCCAACCGAGAAAATACCAACCCTCTCTTCAGGCCTCCCTCCAAAGCCACTCCACCAAAACATGTGACTAGCTCTCCAGCCTTGTAGAAGACTGGTCATGTGCAGTGAGTGCACGGGTAGAGTGAATGCAGATGGGTAGGTAGGTAGACAGACAGGTAGGCAATCAAATCATTTCATTCAGGCCAAATGAAATGATTGGACGGGCATTTTACAGAACTGCTACAGACACAGATACTAGATTTTTTGTTTTTGTTTGGTCAGAGCATTAAATGTATTGATTGCTGTCGGGATGTAAACAGAATTCAAACAAATATGACAAAAAATGCTTCTCAAATAAATTGACAACCCTAACTTTAAGGGAAAAACACAATCATATAGTATAAACAAAGTAAGAGTGAAATGAGAAGTGGGGATGACAATGTGTATGCATGCTTGTGTGTGCATGCAGCATGTGTGTGTGTGTGTGTGTGTGTGTGTGTGTGTGTGTGTGTGTGTGTGTGTGTGTGTGTGTGTGTGTGTGTGTGTGTGTGTGTGTGTGTGTGTGTGTGTGTGCGTATAAGTGTGTGTGCATGGCAAACAGCCCTGATTCACTACTAGGATTACACTTCAATCAATTCAAAGCACTGGTCCATGTGATAATCCTCTTGCCTTGCATTTCAGGAGCGCCAGTCTGGCCCAAGTCAAGGCTATGGGGGTCTTCCATGTGGGTGTGCTGGCCTGAGCCACCCTACTCAGCAGCCAGGCAATCAGCTCAGCCTCATTGTGAAAATGCTGCAACCTGGGAGATCCACATGAACCCAGCCAAGCACGACAATGCATTCTAATGTTGTATAGTGTAGACATGAAAATAGATGATGGATGCTGTGATGCTCTGGATTTTGGAATGGGTTCACATTTGTTCAACCCTGCATATGTGAAATAAATCCTTTCCTTCAGTAGGCAGGAGAGTGTGCTGGGTATGAAACATCTGCAGGAACCAGTAGTGACCAATCAAGCCACTTGTTTCCTTCAGGTGGTACAGTAACTGAGAGAGAATGTATTTCATCTCACAGCCAAACTTCTGGCTTTGGGTGGGACGGAGAGAGAGAGAGAGAGAGAGAGAGAGAGAGAGAGAGAGAGAGAGAGAGAGAGAGAGAGAGAGAGAGAGAGAGAGAGAGAGAGAGAGAGAGAGAGAGAGAGAGAGAGACGGTTGGAGCGGTTTAGGGCAGATGCTAGATAATACACGTAATCAGCAGACACCACACAATACGCAAACCATAAGTGGGTCACTAGAGTTATGTGTGTGAGACTATGCGCCTGCGTGTGTGCTTGTGAGTGTGCGTGTGTGTGTGTCGGTGTCACGATGCAGGCTTAGGATAAGTGTGCCAGCTGAAGCAAAATGGTAATTAAAAGGTGGTATTGACATTTTTATATTTCTTTCACATAATCTCTGAATGTTATCAAAGAGTTGGAACACCAGGGGCAGAAGAGGTTCAAAATGTCAGCTAAAATCTTCATTTTAATTCTAGCGGCTCCGTTTATACATTGAGGTACAGTGAGAGGAATTTCTAAAAATATGAAAACAAGGCAAGTTGACGGTCCACATTTGTAGGTAGCTGCACAATTAACAAAATGGAGCAACTCCTATGCATATGTATGGGATTTAGGAACAATAGGTTCGGTACAACCTTGACTTACTTCCAAGCTGCTAAACGTTCTATCTACCTTTCAAGCTACTAATGGGCTGAATAAGTCCCTTATAGACTGTGATCATAGATAAACAACACAAAGGTTTCCATCGCCTCCCCCATCCCTGCTGACTCTCTCTCAAAAGGCAGAGAGAGAGAGAGAGAGAGAGAGAGAGAGAGAGAGAGAGAGAGAGAGAGAGAGAGAGAGAGAGAGAGAGAGAGAGAGAGAGAGAGAGATATTCCGCTGCTGACAGACAGCCGAGTGGAGAGAGATAGATATCTGGGGCGAGGGTAGGATGGGTTTCTGACATTCTCTGCTGACATACCTCTTTCTTTTTTCCTTTCTCTCTCTCACTCTCATTCTAATTTTATATATTTTCTCCTCAGACATTGGAGGGAGATACTGAGAAGATAAAAGACGCTTGTGCGAAGGGTATGGATTTTCTCTCCCTCACCTTTCATCTCAGTAGCCTCCAGTCTTGCTGTTTTGTGTGTTTGTGCCGTCTAAACAATCCATTTGTAAATTGTCTTATGAAATCCCCCTCCCTCTCTCTCGCTAACCACCCCCTCCTAATTATTATTCTTAACATACAATCCTCATCTCTTGTCCTAGACATAATTGAGTCCTCCTTATCACATTTAAAGTGCACATTATATTCATTGAATGTCCTCGACAATCCTTCTCTCGCATGCATGTTTGCACAATTGTGTGTACAGACACACACAAAATGTTCCCCTTTTGCCTGTCTTTTTAATCTGTTCATGCTGTCTGTTCCTCACATGCATCTATACACACAGACCACAATACAGTACATCACGCACACACCATGGCATTGATTCAAATCAATAACACCTCTCTCTCGCTCTCTCTTCATTTCCCTCATCCCCTCCCTCACTCAGTCATCCATCCTATAAATTAAAAGAAAAAGAGTGTTGGATCTGTCTTGTGGAATTTCATCTGATTCCAAGAGATGAAAGGCATGCGGTATGAGTGGGAATTGGTGAGGGCTATCGGTTATCTGATTGGCTGGCCTGCAGGGCTGTCCATTTATCTGGTTACCGGGGAGAACAAGCAGAGGGCTGATAATAGTGAGATAACGGCATGATGTCTGAAACTTTTTAATCAACAAATGGATATTCAGTAGCACTGTAGATACGCTGCAACTTTGAAGCAGTAATAAAGTAATACTAAATAGTGAATGCATAGTGAATGACATCATCCACTTAAGCTTAACAAATGTTCTTATAAACCATTATCTCATTATCTTATGAATTGTAGAATGAAATACTAGGAAGTGATGACTCCCTAATATTGAATGTTTTTTAAAATTAATTAATTAACTGAGCAAGTGTTGAATACACACACAGCTGGACACACACTAACACACATTCAGGAAGCGCACGCACGCACACACATTCTCTCACACACACACACACACAAACACACACACACACACACACAATGATATAGAGGCATTCGTCGGTTGAGATGCATTCCTGAGCTCCGTGCAGACAGACAGTCATTACCCTGGTTTATCTCAACACAGCTAGCTGGAGAGATAGGACCAGCTCCAAATGTGTTATGCCGGCAGTAGAAGAAACGCACGCATGCACGCACACATGCACACACACCATTTATTGCTCTACCTCCTCAAAATCTCTTAGGATTGATAGTAAAATTAATATGATGTGTTCCCCACTCGAACACACACACACACACACACACACACACACACAAACACTTCCCTGTACACCCCAGACGCAATCTTCACTCTCAGCAACAGCTGAAGTGTAAATGAGCAAATAAGCACGATAGTAATGTGTGTGTGTGTGTGTGTGTGTGTGTGTGTGTGTGTGTGTGTGTGTGTGTGTGTGTGTGTGTGTGTGTGTGAGAGAGAGAGAGAGAGAGAGAGAGAGAGAGAGAGGGGGTGGTAAAGCGATAGTTGGATAGAGTGAGAGAGAGGCAGTGAGAGAGAGCGAGAAAGAGAGAAAGAGAGAGGGAGCACAGCAGAATATTTAAGGGAGGGATCGCAATCATGAATATGAAATTCTCTGCTGTTTGCAGACGGGAGTCATGAAATGTTGACTAGCAGGGCTGAGATGATGAGCGGGGGTGAATGGCGGATGGGAGGGGTGTGTTATGATGCATTTAGACATTTCAATTGGAGACATGAACACTTAACTCTCATGCTGAAGAGCCAATGACATGACTACCAGCTGGAGCTCAAGTCAAATCAAGTTAAAGTTTTTAATTTCAACATTTTGACCGTTACTGCTTCAACAAAATTACTCTACAGAGACCTTTATGACACACGATCATTAGGGTGCCAACAAAAAATACATTTGAGAAATGTCTTAACCCCCAAATCCTTTCCTTTTGGTATTGAGAAGAAGCACACAACATTTCATGACGATTAAACAATGTTTAGGGGTTGCTCATGGAACTCTATATTTTTGTATCGGGTGACATTTTCATTGAAAAACGTTTGAACATGGACTGTTCTGTTGTGGGCTTTCTAGGTTGAGAATTTCTTGTTTCTTAACTAGGTGTACTTTGTGAGTAGCTATAACACATTTTAATCAACATAATATGATGCTTGAACAATGAACATATCATCATATTATTGTAGCTAAATGACTCTAGTCTTAAGTGTTTAAACACAAAACCGTGTTTAATGTTCATTGTAAAAGCTTCACAACTGTTGACTTCTTTGAATCAGGATATAGCTGCCTGTGTCACTCAACCACCTGGAGTAAAAACTGCTTCTGATCTTCTTGGTTTGTAAGAACAGCGTTAAATGACTGTATCAAAGCCACGCCCCGCTCAGCAGCATCGTTCATGACCTTGAGTGCAGCTCTCCTCTTCGTAGATCTGGTCAAATCAAGCTTGTGTTCCCAATCAGCTTGATCTTTCATCAAGAAGCCATCATGCAAGCTAAGGCGTACGAAAATGTATTTCGTTCTTTTGGTCACGAAGTCGGACAGCTTCTTACATTCAACTCCAGAAGGATCAATGCGATGGGTGGCAGGCATGGCTGTATTTTCTAAAGCAGTCACCATGTCAGTTTCAGTCTCAGCATTGCTTACTCTAGTGTCAAAAAAAGCCAACTCAACCAGTTCTTCACTCAGATACCACAGATGACGCCCTAAAACAGCAGCAGCATCTGTAAAACATTTCTTGCTGAGGTGTGGATAGCTGAGAATGCTCTTATACAGTTGAAGATGGGCATGTAAACCATGCACTAATATAAAGCCTGACTACAAAGATGTTGAAGTCTCGCAGTCCATTGAGCTCTCTTGTTGTTAAACGGAACTAATCACGAAACAGATACATTTTCAGACAGTAGAGGAGCTTTGCCATCTATCTTGCCCTATGATAGGCTCCTGGTGACCAAATACTCATGCTGACAGGGGTTTAAACTCCAAGAAAGATCAATGCGAGCTGCAAAAGCTCTTTGTAGTCATCCCTAGGCTGAAATTGTGTTAGCTGGCCATACATGAAGGCTTGAACCTCATCCACTGACTGTAGTTCTTTTGTTGTGACTTTCGCACTTTGCTGAATGGAATGATTCTGAATTCGGTGTAAATGAAGAAACCTCCCAAATACTTGGCGATATGAAGACAACTTGGAGCCAGTAATTGAGTCATATGTGCTTTCAACTGACCATACAGTTCTATTTATTTTGCAATCCATGATAATCTGTATAAAGTGTCTTAACTATCTGAACTGTTTAAATAATCTCAATTTTCAGCATGGATGGCGGAGATGGTAAAATGGCAGAAACTGATTAAACAGGAACCAGAAGTTAGTAATCTTGGAATTAAATGAAATTATTGATAATAATTGAATCTATTGATACTAACATTTAAAAAAAGTCTTTAAATATACAACTACTATTGAAAAGTTTCAATAAGAGTTAAGTATAGCTAAAATCCTAATTTATAGCAATCCAACTACCAAACCTTCAAAAGCAGATACTACGCATTTTGAAGAAATATTTGATGACTGTGAGCAACCTGTAAACATCAATATGTTTTTGTAAATTATTTTCTGTCACTTAGTTAATACATAAGGAACAGAATTGAGGGGTAAGACCTTAGAAATGTAACAGTTTATTTTTTGCTACATAAAATATTGGCACCCTAACGCACATGCACTAGCTTGGGAACCAGACGAATCTGCCAACTCGGGTTTTATTTGCTCCGGCATATGCGTCTGGCCTCCCTCCTGTTCAGAAAGATTTCCAGAAGACCTGGCCCTGGGTTGGGCCAATCCCAGCCGTTTATCTAATATTATTTTCATAAACAACCAAGATGGCCACCCCTGACGTTTCGCACGTTTCGTTGCTCTGATTGGTTGTAGGTTTATCCAATTGCGTCCAGAGGCATTTTGGTCTGCGCCCATTGATAATGGCCCTTGGAAATCAAAAATGAACTGAGAGGTTCCAGACTAATACACATTTGCGAATCGGTCTGGCGATGTCAGGCTAGGGCTGCAGAAGAACTACACGGCCTGCATTAGCGAGAGGGTAATTAGCATATGTGAGACTGAAATGTATCTACTTGTGAGGGTAGCAAGACCGCGTGCTAACCGGCAGTACGTGGCTTGGGTTTTCCAAGGGTTATTACATTGATTCGCCACGGCAAGAACCGTCACACCAATATGGCGTTCAGTAACTACATTCAAATTAGAATGGAGAGTCGTCTGATTTCCGCGCTGTAACAGGTCATGTGTCTAACAATTCTTGCATGCAGTCCTCCTTATCCAAATAGATTGGTATGAGTTTGAAAATCCTAATCACTCATACAATACCACAGCCCTTTTTTCATCAACTCACTTAAGGTGATGAACATCAGGATCTAAAATGTCATGTACCCATAGTATTTCACAGAGGGATGTATCCACTACACACCCACCTACCCACAGTCAGCTAATAGGCTCCGTCTTGGAAGATTGTAATGAAGGTGCGGGGTCTGAATCCTCCCCCTTTGCTGTTTTTGGTAGTTTATACTTCCACAAAGTCCGAAACGCCGTAGCGGCAGTAGCTTCATTCAGCTCGACTGCCGCCGTACTGTGAGTGTTTGGTAATTGGTCACTGGCTTTGGCAAAGTGAGTGTACGGTAAATGGACTACACCCATTCAATTGGCCTGAAGGAACAGAAGGAAATCAATAGATGGAAATGACTTGAGATTGCTTTGGATATCATGGAACATAATTTTCTGATGCTTAATGCACACCTTGATAACCCTTAATAATATAATTAGAAGTAAATTACAGATATATGTTGTCCATCACTTTAAACATATTCTTCATGTCTTGTAGCACCAGTGACAAATACAATCCCCCTTAGATTCTGACATAGCTGAGGTCTTTCCACAGCCACCCACTCATCTCGTCCTGCCCTCTAAAGTGATAGGATGTAATCCCAACAGTAACCCACAGTCGTGTGTGAGTGTGTGTGTGATACACCACCTCTGGTCCGCATACTCAAAACAAACTCCATATCCCATTGCAGCCAACACTCATTCTAATTTATTTATAATTCATCCATACTCCACTTGGAGAATCTGTAAATCTTGGCACAAACAAGTGACAAATACACAATAATACACACAGGCACACGCATGCTCACACAAATGCACACACACACACACACACACACACACACACACACACACACACAGACTTGCGTTCTTTTCTAAGGACGATCACAAACGTTCCTGCATCCTGAAAGCCGGCCAATCAGAGCACCCGACACAATGGTGAAGGCTCCATTAGGGAAGTCCCGTGCTCCCTCTAGCACTCTACAGTCCTCTCACGACAGACTTTTGTTTTTTCCTTTTAATGCCAGCAACCCAGCGTTTGAGCGGGCCGGTGTCAGGGGGTCCGGGCATAGGCAAACAATGTGAGGATGAACTCAGCCATTGTTCCCCAGACTCACTTGGGGAATGTCCGGCAGTGTTACTTGCTTTCTGTCTTCTGGCAGTCTTAAAGGAAAGCTCTGGTTGGAAGTTTCACCTGAACAAGGCCTACAGAGGAAACACATTAACGGACAGGCACACATGCACGCACACACAACACACGCACACACTCAGGGTGGAAACTCCACCAATCTACTGACAAGAAGTGTGCACTAAAAAGTGAAACACTTTTGTCATGGTTGTTCTATAATGTTTTCTATTGTTGTGGTTTTTCTATAATGTTTTCTTTTGTCATGGTTTGGCCTGAAAGTAAAAGGCCAAAGCAGAAGTTCATTCTGCTGGTAAGAAGACAAAGGACAAGAGAGGGCTTTGTGGATGTTTCTCCATACGACCCATTGTCCTTCCCAGGGGTTTACCCTCTAAAGCCCGCCATCAGCGACCCCTGGTCGGGTTAAATGACCCACTCACACACCCACAATGATAAACTCTCCACACAGCCACCCACAGGAGAGACCAACATTGCTTAAGTAATTAATTCATAATTTGCCTCAATAATGGATGTGCCTTCTATGCAACTTTGATCAGTAAGTGTATTTCCATTACACACAGTATAATGCAAATACACTTACAGTCAGTTTTATTCCATCATCAATCAGATTAATTAGATCCCAATCATTTAAAAGAAAATATTTCATATGGAAAAGATTTACAGGTGTGAAGACTACACATTATCATGAAAACAATGGTTGTTCCAGGGTAATGCGCAAAATAATGTCCGCTCACCACTTCCTGTAGCTTCCAAACAAGGAAATATAAAATACTTGGTGACTTAGCAGCTCCAAAGATAATACACCCAGACCTAAACATAAACCTGAGGCTAATTCTCATGACCAAACATGACACACTAAGCAAAACTTAAAATCCCAAATAATTCAGTAGTAACAACGGAGAACAACAGGACACAGAGTCCTATGTTTTGTTTTCCAAAGTAAAGAACCCAAAAAGAAAACATGCCATAAAATCCAACCACCGAAAACCCACTATGGTTTATTGTGAAATTCACTGCGACTGTTAAGATTCCATGGTCAAACAGTGGTGGAGGGTGAGCTATGACAATGATAGCTCACCCCCCCCCCCCCCCCCCCCCCCCCACTCCCCACCACCCATCCACCCTCCAACCCCGAGCCCAACAGATCAGATCATGTGAGCACCTCTGGGGCGAGCACAGCGCCCAGCTCAGCCCTCTGATGACCCTGATAGGACAGCAAATGGGTGTGGCTGTAATGCCACGGCTGCCAAAGGCGAGCGAGAGAGAGAGTGCGAGTGGTGAGATGAGATAATATAGCACTAACGGAGCAATTGTGTGTGAGCAGAGCTTGAGATCACTAATGCGATCCTCCCTTGTAGGCTTCCACTCTTGAGAGTGAGAGACAGAAGGAGAAAGTGAAAGATGATAGCCGGCGTGTGTGTTTGCATTTTGCCCTGTGCCACACACATTATGCTCTTTCATGGATTGTTTCCCATTGGCCATCATGTTTCCGTTTGGCCGTGTGTGTGTGAGTGTGTGTGTGTTCTCAGTGAGCAGTGTTTGGTTGGCTTGACTGGCACGGACAGAGAGTTGAGGCGGTTGCTCTGCCTCCCCTAGGAGAACTAAGACGTACTAAAGCTCCTTAAACACACACACATACACACACTGTTAATGCATATTCAATAAAAGGGGAGCGGATGAGCTCCACTTTTCAATATTACTGTAGATATAAACAATACCAAATCCATGCTAGCATTGCATGACTCATTTATAAATATATGCACGCATGTACACACACACACACACACACACACAGACACAGAGAGAGAGAGAGAGAGAGAGAGAGAGAGAGAGAGAGAGAGAGAGAGAGAGAGAGAGAGAGAGAGAGAGAGAGAGAGAGAGAGAGAGAGAGAGAGAGAGACACACACACATTAATTTCTTTCATTCTGGGGCCATCTGTTTCTCTATTTCTGACACCTTCAATGTGCGCGACTTTGTTTCGGTGCAAAAATGGAAGCGCTCCCACCCCTTCTAATGAGTTTACATCGTTAAACAACTCTCAGCACTTTATTTTTCTCTCGTCTCAATGGGAACTGCTTATTGGGATGACAAGTAAGTCACCTGTAACTGAATAAATAAGTCTAGCTAGAA